>JZKD02S2288314.1:248686-265436 GCA_000966675.3 Picea glauca
TGAGCCTACGTTGTTCCTGTTTGTCCATCGATGCACATTCTGATCCTGCCATCTTCACTGTTGTACTTTCCATCAATGACAAGCATACGCTATCTGTTAAACATTTGCCAACAGAATATCATAACAGAAGCCACTACTAAACACTTCTTTGAACAAGTGTGGGTACACTTTGGGATTCCACGGTCTATCATCTCAGATTGTGACAGTAGGTTCCTTAGTACATTTTGGTCCAGCCTCTGGTCAATGATGGACACCAAGCTCACCAAGTCCACATCTTTCCATCCCCAAACTGATGGCTAGACAGAGGTCATCAATAGGAGGATCGTACACATTTTGCGCATGTACAACTCAAAGAATCCATGCACATGGGATGAGAGCCTCCCCTATGTACAACATAGTTATAACTAAGCCCTCCACAACTCAACTGACCACAACCCCTTTCAGGCGGGCTTGGGATTCCGACCACTATGTCGCATTGACGTAGCCATGCCCTTTGCAGCTACTTAGGCTGATTCGGATCGTGTCCAGTCTGCAACTTCCAAGGTGAACAACTTCATTGAGTGCATTCAACACATTCGGAAATAGATTCATGACATATTGGACAGAGCCAATACTAAGTACAAGCAGTGGCATGATCAACATTGGGTGCAACACAAATTCCAGGTGGGCGACAAAGTGTGGCTACATTTGGAGAAGGAGTGCCTCGCTGGACCCCACCACAAGCTTCACCCACTCTGATATGGGCCATACACCATCACCAAGGTTGTATGGGGACAATTATTTTGAGCTCATTATTCCACCATTTCTTGGTTTGCACCCAATGTTCAATGTGGACTACCTTTGGCCCTACTTTCCACTTCTATTGGAAACATCTGACATGGAATAACAACTCACACCAACAGAGTTAAATCCAGATTGCATGGAACAAACCACAACTGATCAGATTATGGAATCACAAATCAAGAACACCCTCCAGCAGAGGATCCATCTATATCAATTTGTCAAAGAAGGCCAACTCCTTCACTAGGTAAAGTGGCTCACCAAGGACCAAGTTCAGCAGAAGTTTCCTCATCTCATGGAGGAACTCAATGCAATGGGGACCATTGCTTCCTAAGGGGGGAGGAATGATCCAGGTGGATATTGGTGGCCACCTTCCTATTCCACTTAGACCCCCACCATTTTTCTTTCAGTTTTTCAATTTCCTTAATTGTAGCACAATTTACTATTTTTGGTAGTTTTTTGGGTCATGAACTTCTGGAGCCACTTTGAGGCCCAAAACGACATTTTTTGGGCATCAAACCTCAGAAAAATATGAGTCCATTATGGCCTCAATATTCTTTTTCAGCAGTGTATTCCTCCGATAGATTATTCTAACAATGTATCATGTGTGTCATACGGAGATAGTATGCCAAATTTACAACCCCGACAAATTGATGTACCAATTTACCCCGACGGGGCCCATATTCTGGTGTTTCATCTCCTAGGGTTAGGTTTTTCAATGTTTAGGGTTTACATTGTTTCTCAATAATATATAGTCCTTCGATCCTCATTTTAACACATATTTTAGAGGCCTGTAGTTGCCACATCTCTTCTCAGAGATAAGCTACCAGCACCCTAGCTAGTTTATTTCCATTTTGCCTATAAACAAATTTCAGTTCTTTGATATTAATGAAATGAAGTGTTATTTCCACTGCATATTTGTATTCATGGTTATGTGTGTATTCTATTGCGTTCCTACATAATTTTATATCAATATCAAAGGATTCAACGTGAATTTGGATGAACAGTTCACTCTCAGGTTTAATGGGTTTCGCGGACCATTGCGAGAATCACATTCCGGGTAACGGAGGAAACTTTGTCAGTTGTGACAGAGATCCCTCCGCACGGTGAAAATTGGTATAAATGTATTCCTTTTGATGTATTATTCTATGAATACTTTATCAATCCAAACTGCCTAAATGGGAAGCTCAGAGTGAGCATTCCGAGTCAATATCTCCAGGAGCCTTTCCAAAATCTCCTAAAGGTGATTAGAAGGTATTTCACCTGTGAAAGAAGGTTTTACAGAGTATATCCATATCACATCAAGTTTTTGATGCACTTCACAAGGAAAAATCCTTTGAACTTACCGTTATTCTTGCATCGAAGCCTAGAGAGGATGGCAGACAACATCCAAGCCGAAGTTGACCAACCGAGGAAGAATTTATTTCATTTGTCATTGATCAAGTTGTTGGTAGTCAAGGAGTTGAGACGGTTGGGAAAAGACTAGGATTCATTTACAATTTCAGTCGACATCCCCAGGGACCCCAAAAGAGACTTTCCTCATCCCAACAGCTAGAACCCCATAAAAGAGGCAGACCAAGGTTGATCAAGAAGCCCGAGGAGATCTAAGCTCCCAACAAACCATTCACCCATTATGTTGCTGAGAGGTTACTCATGCAAAAAGTTTAGCTAGAACCTATTGAAGGTTCACGAAGGGGAATTAGTGAAAGAGGGAGAAGGTCAGGAACTGAAAACGTGGAGGTTCAGGAGTCTTCGTAGCATCTGAAGCAAGTGCAACTCGCTATTGTCGAATTGTATCAAAAGAATAGATATTTGAGAAAACAGTTGGCAGAAAGGACTATTGAAGCAACAACATCGCAAAGCCAAATAGGGAATGAGAA
The DNA here is from genome assembly GCA_000966675.3 of Picea glauca. Taxonomy (NCBI): domain Eukaryota; kingdom Viridiplantae; phylum Streptophyta; class Pinopsida; order Pinales; family Pinaceae; genus Picea; species Picea glauca. Next base: position 251,347 of record JZKD02S2288314.1, read on the forward strand.
TTGGCTCAAAAGATAGCTAAGAGAGGCACAATATGTAATCATTCAACTGCATGAGGAACATAGGATGTCAGAGGAAATAATCGCAGAGCACTTCAAGGAATGTAGACCTGCCATTGAGTAACGTCGCACAACTCTTGCCAATGCTCAAACAAAGTTGAAAGGGAATGTGGTCTTGTGCAGACAAGTGAAGATCTGAACATACAAAACTGGTCTCTTAGGAAAACACTCAGAGTATTAAGGTTGTAGGTGAGGCCAGAGGCATGATTGACATGACCCAATTTTGGATTTTTGAAATTGGAACGAAATATTTCTTCCCACGTGTCATGTTTCTTGCCGAGAAACAAGAAGTCTAACAAGGCACCCACGCGGTGGATATTCCTCGCACAGATGTTGTAAATCCACATGTTGAGGAGGACAAGTGTAGGTGAAATGAATGACAATTTTCGAGGAGATGAGTGGTCCCTCAACCATCCTTTCCATTTGGAGTGCACGAGCGACAACCAACAAACATCCATCACACCAACTCACCACGTGCATACTACAACCAGTGATCGGACAACAACAACCAGAGTCCATTACACTAGGTGGAAGAGTTTCTGACAGCACACTTGATCATTTAGGAACCCTGCAAAAGAGAAACATCAATGCATCACAATCTAATGATCGAATCTTACTCATGACTAAACGATCATGACAAAGACGTCGGTTATGACATGATTGGTTGCAGTCGGGTTTCCATTTTTAGTAAACTCTATTCGAAAGGTCATCTAGCAGAAAATGACCAGAACCTAAATTCTAGGAGAAGTAGTTTGAGGCATAGAAGCCCAAGGGGCACATTTTTTTCTATATTTTCTATCTTTTCAATGTAAGTCGCTTTGGCAAAGTAACGTAGACAAGATAATATTGAATGCAGTCTTTGAATCCGATTGAAATATAATGTAGAAGTCCTGAGGATTTTACGAAAAGATTCTAATGGTGGTGGTTTGATGTATTGTGATCCCATCTATGTATGTGCTTCATGTTTGTTGTATATTCATGCCTTTCCTTTTGTTTAAATTGGAACGTTTAATAAGTCTAAAATTTATCACGTGATGTTTTAGGCTTCACCATTTAAACTCTGTGTTTTCTTCAAAGTAATTTAGAATTCATATTTAATGGTGCTCTGGATTTCTTTATCTACTCTTTCTTTCACCACACACAATGACATTTGAACTGAATGACCATTGCATGCTTAGCCTTTATCCTCTCAAAGTTTCATTTACCAAGTCATTGATTTCTCTTGCTTTCAGGAGGTTGACTCCATAGCCCAAAGTTCTGTATTTCCTTGCTAGCGAAACCCGAAACATTTCACAAACACATAAACCTAGCCGACAATTTAATGTCATCATCTATTAGAGACTAAGTCTCTAAGAGAGCCCTCTCTAGATTGGAAAGGCTAGTTTCCTGTCTTAAAGTTGGTATGTAGGTTACCTCTATCATTTGTTTTCTCAGCCAAACAAATTTATAGAGTGATAACACAACCAAGGAAGGAATTCAGAAGGAATACACCACAAAGAAGATCATTTACTCCCAGGTATGTAAATTACTTTTATGGTCATTTTTTTTATTGTACGAACTTTGGACATAAGGTTTCATATTGTAGGGCTTATGGAAGAAATGTTCAAGCAATAAATTCTTATGTGGCCCCACATAACATTGAATGTTAAAAATTCCATAACTATGGACACATAGCTCGATATTGTAAGAGAATGATGGATATTTATTTGATAAAAAACATTGATATTAGATATAAGAAAGTATGGAAAGGAAAACAAGAAGAACATGTGAACAAAGACCAGGTCCCAGAAATCACAATATTGGAAATAATACGAGATGAAGATGACTCTATAGACAAAGAGGAAGATGACTCTTCATCATAGAGGGTATTTTGTTTACCCATGTATCTTGCAAAATACATGTAAATATTTTTGATGAATAGGGGGATTCAGTGCAACAACTACTATGCAATAGTGAACCATCCTTCGAGTAGTGTGACGTAATTGCAAAGACATATTCAGAGTAGTCAGAGAGAAGAACTACAAAATGAGAGATCAATCGATAGTGGAAGAAATGTTCCCACACATGTTTCAATTGGTAGGAAGAAGTTTATGATTGTATTGCATGAACATGTCATGGTCAATTGTAGTAGATTAAAGAAAAGTATTCAGAATCGTACAATAAAAATTAGTTCAGCATTGTGGAAATTTGAGTTGAAGAGTTATGGACAGTTTATTAAATATGGACAGAGAGGGACTTGTGAGATGCTTAGCAGGTACAAATAGCATGGTTCAGAGAAGATGCATAGAAGTGGATTTACAATTGGAATCAATGGAATCAGTTGGAATCAGTTGGTCACAGAAAGGAAAGTTGTGAAAGGCACAACATAATAGAGAAAGAGAAACCATCAATAGAAGCTATATCAGAAGGACATCATTGAAAAATGTGGTCAAGTGAACATGATAAGTACATGAAGAAATCAAATTTTGAATGATTTTTTTATATGTCATTGAAATTAAAGAAGCACCAATGGACAATAAACAACACCGAACGAGAGGAAAGGGAACATATACATGTAGCCCTACATTGATCTACATATTACAGAAAATTCAAGGGAATAGAAATCACCAGAGAAAGAGATCCAGATAGGAATATCAGCAGTATGCAGATAGGGGGAGACATATCAACAAGGGGAGTTATAGTTTGTCAAAAAGAGAAAGAACGAACAGATCCATGAAGATAAGGGGATAAACCCCAAGGAGAGATACCCTTTTCCAATGATTTCAAAGGGGGATAGTGAGAAACATTTATGAGGAACAATGGTCAGAGGGGGAGCATGAGCATGATTTTTTCCATGTCTAATTGTTTCCATAAGTGTTGTTGTTTCCATCAATGCCAAAGGGGAATATTGTTGGACATTTTGTTTTCATTGATTTCAACCCTTGGAGAGTGATCTTGGAGATTGATTTCAACACTTAGATATTGATGTCAACCATTGGATAAGTCCAGAATCCCTAGAGATGTGGATGGGGTCATTGAATAGTTGGTTATCATTTGTATGACTAATATTGTTGATGAGTTAGCTGGGTACATTTGATGTAGTCTACATGAATCATCGTAGGTGTGGATATGGGACCCGAAGTTGATTTAGGAATAATTACATGAATGACAGTGAAATTGTAGGTAAGACTATCATACATTAATAATGCATGTCATGTTGTTTCTGGTGATATGTAGAACCACACGTGGTTCCTCACAGTTAGGTAGATATGGCCTTGTGAAGTTGGAAGCCCCAAGGAAGGGTTAAGAATCCCTAGTTGGTTACAAGTCAATTAGTCAAAGCGGTAAAGTTTTTGTAACAAGTGATCTCTAGAATCCCTAAATTAAGGGAAGAATTTACCTATCAAAAGTATAAATACCCCTCAATGAATCATTCACAAGTACACACTCACACACTTACATTGAATATCTATCTAGTGAATTGTTATGGTCTACTGATTTTTTTATGGTCTATTTTGGTCTTTTGGTGAATACAACGGGAATTATGAGGCAACGAAGAAAGTGTGAGAAAAGAGTGAGAGTTTCAGAGTTGCAAAAGGAAATGGTTTTTTAAAAACCATAATTAATGAGATCCTTGTGGGTTGCACTATATATGTCAAGCGAAGAATCCTCGTGGGTAATCTAGTATTTTTCTAGAAAGGCACTTGCATATTTGGGAAATCATGTTGGTACCTTATTGCTAAAGGTATGAAGAAGCTACAGGTTAGTTAACAATGTAACAGAACAACTACATGATCAGAGGTAAGGGTTAAGGCTTATGGTTTTGGTGTTAGGGTACATGCATGGTGATGCTAGCATGTGATTTGGTGCATCATGGTAATGTGATGGTACATCGATTAGAGGCATTACTAGCTGGTTTGGTTTCTGGTTTATTTACATGTTATGGTACATATTTGAGGCTTTTTATATTGTATCTTGGTGACATTGAAGAGAATGCTTGAATCATGTGTTTGAAGGCCTTGGTATATGACTTGAGGCACATTGTTGGATGTATGGCGCATGATGATTGAGGTCTACTTGTTGAGATACATTGCTCATACATATCTTGGATACATTGGCACATGGTTTATGGTAGTTGGTTGAGGCATATCATGAGTGACATGACACTTGTTTGAGTTGGCATGTTGTATGTTTGATGATGTTATTGGTATTGATACATTGATAGAGGCACTTGTTGGTGATATTGATATATTCTTGGTACACACTTAGCACATATTCTTGGCATATGGTTGAGGCACTTCATTGATGATATCTTATGGTATATGGTATTTTGTCGATGTGCATGGTTGATGCGATTTTTGTGGTATAGGTGGTGATACAGGTTTGGTGCATGGTGGATGCACTTATTGTGGTACATGGTTGATGGTACAAGTGCATGTTGATGCATGGTACATGTTGATACTTGGTTGAGRCACATATCTTGTGATGGTATGTGGTGATGTTGGTACATGCTTGGTAGAGGCATGTGTTGGTGATGTTGAGCATATGGTTTGAGATATTCTCTTGGTGATMTTGGAATGAGTTGCATGCATATGAGAGTGGATCTAGTTTCGTGGATGAGACAATGTATGTTTGGATAGGTTGTTTTGATAGTGATTGGTTAAAAGTGACCATGACAAAGTTTGTGGTAGTGACAGTGGTAGAGTCTGTGACAGTGACAATGGTAGAGTCTGTGACAGTTGGTCTACAGTTATATTTCAGGGAGGCAGGATGGGGCAAGGAAAGGGGGTTTTAGCCTCCTTCTATTTGGAGCAGGAGAATCAAGGAGTTGAAGCTTGCTTTAGGTTGGAGCCTGATAACTAGGTGGTTGAAGCCACCTTTCGATTTGATCCGAAGAACCCACGGGATTGTAGCCTCCTTCTGGATGGAGCCAGAAAATTCAGGGAGTTGTATATTATTTTAGGTTGGAGCCTATAAATAGGGGGTTGTAGCCTCCTTCCAGTTGCAGCTAGAGAATTTAGAAGTTGGTGCTTCCTATGAATGAATTCTTGATATATATAAGAAATCATTTTGTGTTTTTCTCCCATTTGGGTTTCCACATAAATATTGGTGTATTGTGTTCTGATGTGATGTTGATGCAATGTTTCTTATGTTTACATGCTTATGATAGACATGATTGGATGCATTCATAGATGATACATTGAATATAAATCGTTGAACATTGTTGTTAAAGTGAAATAATATACATTGTGATTAAAAGTGGTATAAAGTGCTTATATTGATTCACCCCACCCTCTCAGTATTCTAGCAATGTTCTTCTTCATCATTATTATCTTCCCTTTTTTTATATGGACATTTAGAAACAAAATGTCCTACTCTACCACACTTAAAACATTTGAAGAGTATTTGACCTTTGTATTTTTCAGATCCTCTTTTTAGATTTATCACGAATTATGATTCTTCTGTATATGATTCATGGTTAGAACAATAACATGATTTGTGTCCTTTTTTCTTCTTTGATTCTTTGAAATATGGTTTCTTCTATCTTGGATTTTCTTTGTCTATCTTCTTCTCATATGCATTGAGAATTCCATGCAACTCAATCATCATCAGTTTCTCCATATACTTCATTTACTCAATGGTGGATACCTTGACATCAAATATTAAGGGGATTCACTATAGAAAATTTTGCACAATCATTGGTTCTTCAACCTTCTCACCAAGTCCTTTGATGGTGTTGACAATTCATCTACATGGAGAAAATAGGTTGCAACATCTTCTTCGTATTTCATTTTCAAACTCTTAAAGTGTCTTCTATGAATTTGGAGCTTTTCCTTTTTCACCTTGTCATCACCTTCATAGTTGTTTTGAAGTTTGTCCCAAAATTGTTTTTCTGATTCACAATGCATCACCTTGAAAAATTCTTATTTTGATAGACTGCACAAGATGGAATTCATGGATTTTGCATTTTTTTTCACTAGGATTCTTCCCTATTTCATATGTTGGTGGAGTTTTTGGGGTTGTATAACCAATAAAAAATGATTTCTAAATGTGTTAAGAGGAAAATGTCTCTATGGCTAGGGGTAAACCAAAATACATGGAACGCCACCTAGAAATCAACTCTATTCTCAAGTATGATAGATAAATGGAAATTCTAACAAAAGGAAGGCTAGAATCCTACCTCATCCAAACATCCAAAGAATACCATTGTTAAGCTCACAATATAATGCTTGATACCTGCAACTTATCTTCAACATCTAAGATACACAAGCAGATGGAAATTGTATGAAATGTTAGCATATAATCTAACATAATCCACTAACATGTATAAAACATATGCCCATGCAAAAGTAATACAAATATTTGCAACATATAATTGGATGAGAAAAGATTATTTATATTAATCTAATAAGAAGAATTACATAGGTGACAAACTTATGTAATGACACATATCGAAACTGAGAAACTAAGTCCCTCCACCTTATCCTTCACCACTTCAATCCTCCACAAAGGCAAGCTCACAAGTAGTCGGAGTAATTGAGTTTATCCTTCTCAATATAGGAAGATCTTGAGGGATGAATACAAAACAAGTTTAGACTTTCAAGGATAGAGGGATGCAGACTCAATATGAAGTGATATTTCTCCAGAGAGTCTTTTCTCTCAATGATGATCAATCCACAGGGCTTGTATATGGCTCAATTTATAGCCTTCAAATGTACTTGAAGGGTCGAGTCAGAGTGTTTCTATTATATGGAAGGTCAAGGATCATGGATCTCATGACTTGGCATGGAAACCTAACATATTTTTAAATTTTTGAGCACAAAACCTAACGTACGTGTGTTGTAATAGAGAAACCTTCATATACATGAGTTGTCTAAATGTGGCCTGCATATATGTACAAAATTTTGAATTTTTTACTCTGGAATGAGAAAAAAGGGGAAATTGAGTGTCCATAGGGAAAGGGAAGGCCATCAAAGCAAGATGCATGGAGTATGGGAAAAAAATGCTATATCAGATGCCCCCTAATGTGTGAGGTCATAGGAGCAATTGTGATGATTAAAATACATTATAATTCCTAGAAGTGGAGTACTGAGGACACAGCTGGAAGAACTAGTTTCTTTTGAGAATATTATAATTCATATTGACTCTATACACATGGGCGCCAATCTTGGTTACACTACAAATCCATGTGGATATATAACAAATATCTATTCATGGACATTTATAGGAAATACAAAGTAGGCATATTTCGTAGCTGATCATAGTCATGGAAAAAACACAGTGGAGTCTAGTCTCAAAATCAACTAAATATATCTATATACAGTGAAGTAAGATTTGATCTTCCATGATCATTGAAGTCATATAGGTATTGGTCCAATGAAAGAAAATAGTAGATATGGGATGCTCCTATTTTGAACTGGAAGTCTTCTACATTATCCATCGAAGGTGAAAGTCTACATCATGTGAATAAAAGAGTTGAAGTCAAACATAATGAGACTTTGTTTGATTACAGATCATTGAGGTATACCATTAACAAACACGAGAAAACCCACCAATAATGAAAGTAGGTGTCAAGGCACCAAGTACATTCAAAAAGTGTGAATAAAAGTGTTGACGTCAAACACTTGGAGAATCCAATGATCAAAATACATTGATGTATTCCCAATTGTCGATGGTCGGAGAACCTACCACTGATGACTGGAAGCCTCTAGGTACTCTTATGAATCTATATCTTAATTCCAGAATAGCTGATAGGGATTCAATGGAATGAGATTCGCTAAAAGGAGAGAATTAAGGAATCTCTCATCATCTAGTGTGAGGTACAAAGAAATATCTTGATGATTAGGAAGAACTTGAAAAAATAGGATGTTCATGAACCAATGGCCATGTGCATCTCTCTCATGCACCATATGCAAGTAGTACACGAAAGAAACCCGCTGACTAGTAACCAATAATGAAAATTGTCGAAAAAGATGACGAAACCACTAATAGGGTCTAATGGAATCCAGGACACTACACGAATCTTGATGTGTGAATATATTTCTTGTCGTCGAACACAAAGGAAACCCCCTAGTCAGAGACCAATGGAGATATGTCATATGTTGGTTTCAAGGTCACCTACCAATGATGAAAGTAGGTTCAGGGTGCAAGGTAGGACAATATGTTCATGTGATTATGAGATTCACTTGTAATTGGATGGCCTACATGCAAAGTTGAGAATTATTAGGAATGGCCGACATAGGTTGATACTTCCTTTGAAAAAGAGCATGATATGGATGGATGGCCTAGGAAGAATAGACTTAACACTAATCATTGACAAAAAATTTTGACACAGGAGGCATCAACAAACTCTCCATAGGGAGTGGAAGAATTACCATTCAGAGGAGTAAACTATAAGTAATGAGCTCAACTTCCTAATGTCATTCTTAACCAAAAACTTGGATGAATGGACTCAAGGATTTGTGCTTTGTTTAAAGGAGAAACAAATTTCGTTGATAGGAGATAATATTCTTTTCCCACCCCTTTTTTTTGTTTTTTCATAGTAAATGAAATGTTATGTTACAAGAGAGGAAACGAGTGTCATGAGTAAGAAAATAATTCCAAGTAGTGGAACATGCCTATGCTCAATGCAAGGAAATGCATGCGGTACATGGACACTTGGGGGGATGTTTCCTCTTCGGGTAAAGAGTATTAAGCTGCAAATAATATATGGAAGGCATTGCTTGGTTAATGCTAAGAATTTTTGGGGTAAGAGGCTTATAATGAGAAAGAGAGAGCCAAAGTTAGGCTCAACAATGCAAGCAAGATAATGGGATGCGATCACGACTTAACTAGAAAATTGTCCTTCTTCATAGATTTAGTCCCCTAGTTCCAAAAAAGTGTAAAAAATACCAAGGAGAAATATTCTAGCCCATGGTGACTAGAGTATTCATTTTTCGTAAATATTCTATCTAGTCCGGAAAAGCGTTAAAATTTTACCAAAATAGTCATCCTTTCAAAGCCATTTATTGAGTGTGAAAGAGACAAGTTCACTTCACAATATTTTTTTTTTTTAAGATTCGGAAAAGAGATTAACTAAGACTTAGCGGGAGTCCCATAGGCAAGAGACAGAATGAGATTGAGTAAGATTAATGAGGTTCAAACAAAAATACATATCGAGACTATAAGGGACTCTCAGACCTATGGAGTAACTTCTGCATGGGAACCAAATGGAAAAAGTTTTCTAACTAGGGTACCCACGTTTGGTAAGTCTATACCACTCAACAACGACACTTATAGTGACAACGAAAAGGGTATGTGTCATTAAAAAATGGGTTTGTACCTAGGGCATATGAATCATGGTCATAGGACAATGCAAAAATGAAAATCACGGTGAGAACCTATCCTATATGTCAGTGATGGTATATACCTATTGAAGGCACAAACATGCCTAAGAATGTCATAAATCCATAAAACATTTGGAAAAAGCTACTTCAAACCGGATCTTACACTACACAATTAGTCCATATGGTCTCAAAAATAGGAAAGATAGGGTAAAAACTACATAAAGTGGGTGAAAATTTTCTACAAATTATAAAAATAAGAAATTTTACCATATCATTTGAATTTTTCACCCACATAGTGCTTTTGAGGCAATTTTAACCATGATTTTCTAGTGAAGATTCTGAGAGATACGATCAATGAATTTGGAAACCGTCTATACCAAGTAAGTGTTCGTCCCATCCTCTTCCATTTCCATGGTTTAATTTTTAGATTTAGAGCTCAATTTTTTAGTTTTAGAGGTCGTATATTTGAAACTAGGGTGTGCGCAGGTTGTAGTTCATCAAGTTGTGTATACAACCCCATGTATGTGAGCGGAGTGAATCGTGACTGCATATATGAAGCCCTATACTTGATCGTTATAATTATATCCCGCGTATAACTCCGTGAACAAGTTTTTAAATAAAAATTGACTCAAAACTTGATGTTTCCTTTACAGGATGGTGATTGAATGGGGAGAGAGGGAGCATGAGGAGGTTGATGCTACAATAGAAATGGATATGAGGGACCAACAAGATTTGCAAAGGTGTGATCTCATAAATTTTATGCCATAAAAGGAATGAGGGCCCAAGTAATATTGCTCCAAACATTGATAAACTATTGGGATCCGGAGACCGAGGCCTTCAAACTCGATGAGAAGCCATTGAGAATTGAGGTGGATGATATCTACTTTATCACAGGGTTGTCTCACCAAGTGTTAGCGATATTTCTTGTAAGGGGGTTAGAATGCAAAGGAATGGGTTAAAACCCACTTGTCCTAAGTTTGGAGTGCTTACGCGCCTGTGGTAAGCTACAAGCAAGTTTGGGCGGTAGAAATTCGCGCACCCAGATCAAAGGTGCATATAGGATTCCCCCCCCCCCCCGCCTTTCTACCTTTAAGAGGAGGGGGGGGTCCGGAATCGAAGGCGCATCTCTTCGATGGTCCTGATCGGAGTGCCCGGATCAACGACGCTCAAGGATATTCCAAACCCCCCCTACCTTTCTACCTTTAAGCTAAGGGGGGGGGTCCAGAATCGGACACGCAGCTTCCCAACGGCCGAGATCCAAGCGTCTGGATCAATGACGCTCGCGTGATCCTATCCTCCTCAGCTGCTCTATGTTTAACCAACGTGGGCCCTTCCCTCGTTATGTCATCTTCCGGAGCCACCTTTCCCCTGCTACCGTGTGTCATCGGTCCTTCTCCACTCTTTGGTCCAAGTGGTCCTTTCCATATCTCATCATCCACTCACCACCCGCCATATGTCCCACCCCCCTCCACGTCAGCCTCCCACTAAAATGCGCCCATCACATCCCCTCTCCTGCCTCCTCCGCTTATCTCCTTTTTCCATGAGTACCCCCTGTAACCTCTCTCGCCCCCTCATCTCTTCATGCCTCGCCCTCATAGCTTTGGTGCCACTATTCCCGTTGTGCACCCCATTCTTCGCGCTGGCCTCCATGTCTATTCATCAGGTCGTTCAGCTAATCCAGGTGGCAGCACGAAGGGTCGTCCACGTCCCCGAGGTGTCGAGTTGGCCTGAACTTCCTCAATCCCAAGGAAGTAGTTATTGAAGCGGTTGGTGGTGGTTAGACATCGTCTCCTCCATAATGGGAAAGTCTGGCGACGAATTAAAGACACGTCGATTCGCCCACGGAGCTGTCAGAAGTCCGATTGCGTCCGTCGTTGGTGCACGATTATTCAAAGATTTTAGGCGCAGATTGTCAGAAGCCATGCAGACACAATGTGTTTAATGCGACGTCTCGGTTTTGTTGATGTTGCTATTTTGAGTATATGTAGGCGTTTTCACCATTTTGGTATCTATCGATGGTAGAGAGAAGCTCCCGACTATAAAGTTTTAGCAACCATTCTGGTTTCCTAGTGATGCATCTGTGTTTGAGATTTCTTGTTTTATGACAAACAGTTTTGCTTTTCCATCTGTGTTTCATCTCATGCCAGAGATTTCATGATCGAATGCTTCGTATGAATTAGCACAGTTATGTTATGATAAATGATTTATTGTTGCATTATTGTTTGCTCTGGTTTCCTGCATTTGGGTGTAAGAAGATCTTGCCTTCAGATGCCTTCTCTCACAGTCTATTAGAATCCTGATGTTCAAAACAGTCCCTTGCACTCTTCTTATACAAGTCTTCCACCTACTCACCTTTATTACAACTCACTATTTGGATTTTCTCTAAGACCTCACTCGCTCATGCATGCTCGGCCTAGTTTCAGAGTTGAGACGACATTGTTCTAAGTTTCCTCCCATTTGATCACTCCTTTATAACAAATCGTGACATTAAATTGATGGGTGTCAGGCTCAGCTCCTGCAAGCAATCCAGGAGTGACTTGTGACGCTAACACCAAGGAAATATGGTAAATATCAAGGCCCGAGGGGATGGAGGTGGGAGGACTATGGAGGAGTACATTGCCACCTACTATGTTGCATACACAGAGAAAGTGGGGCTCTATTGAAATGTGTGACAACATAACCCATGAATTCAAGGAACAATCATCAACATCAACTCCTATTGTTAAGGATTCAGTTGTGTATGTGTCAACTCAGCTACAGTATGCATAGGAGATAATTTACTATTCAGTTAGTTAGTTGTTTAAATTGACACTATAAACCTAGGTGAATTTGATTATTCCATGTATGTGAGAAGAGAGTTGTGTGAGTCAGAAAAACTTTTGAATCTCCATTTCTAAACAGAAAGAAGAATTGATACCATTTCTTGGTGGATGTAGCCCAAATTTGGGTGAACCACCGAAAATCTCTGAGTTTCTTTTATGTGTTTTCCATATGATATTTTGTTTAAGTATTTTTTGTTGTGTATTAGTTCATTATGTGGCTGATAGGTTCAACAAATGGTATCAGAGCATGTTGGAAGCTGCAGAGAACAAAGAGAATTGAGAAAGTGTCTCGGTTATAAGATATGGGAGGAGTGAAATCATTTTTTAAGCCAAGTGCGACAATAGTACAGTGTCGCAGGTCCCTCCTCTAAGAAGGTGCGACATATTTAGGGTAAACTTACAATTTTAAGATTTTTTCGAAATCGTCGCACCCTGTGCTCTCTGGAAGTGTGTATAAATCCTGATATTGGCACATTGTGGCTCTATCGAAAGGTGCGTCGAACCTTTATAGTCTCATTGTGTCTTTATTGAAAGGTACATTGATATGGAAAAAACACAGAGTGCAAGATTTGAGATTGAGAAGTTTAATGGAAGCAATAACTTCACGTTATGGAAGGTCAAGATGTAGGATATATTGGTGCAACAAGGACTTGCAAAAGAATTGAATGAGAAGATAAAGAATCCTACGGATATGTCATATGAAGAATGGGAATAAATGGATGAAAGAGCCCTCAGTGATATCCGTATGTGCTTCGCTAACTATAGTTTGTTCAATATTGTGTCAAAAACTTCAACAACAGGGATTTGCACAAAACTGGAAAGCTTTTATATGACAAAGTCTTTCAAAAATATATTTTTCTTGAAGTTGCAGCTATATACCTTACATATGAAAGAAGGTATGAAAATTTCAAAACATCTAAATATATTCAATTCTCTTATTTTCAAGTTGACTAGTATGGGTGATAAATTTGAAACAAAAGATAAGGAAATTACACTATTATATACTATGTCTGAGTCTTGGGATCATTTTGTAACCTTTGTCAATTTTAGTTCTACCAAAACTATAAGCTATGATGATTTTGTGGGAGCATCAATTTCTGACGAAACTCGAAAGAAATCTAGTCTTGAAACCTCGACATCAGAAGTTATGTTTCCTAGAGGACGGACCAATGAAATAGGATATCATTCGAGGGGTACATCTAGGTCAAAATAAAAACGCAAAAAGAGAAAATTGAAGTGTTGGTACTACAATAAATCGATACATCTCAAGAAATATTGTTGGAAGTGAAAGAAAAAATCTAATGAGGAGGTCTCTACAAAGGAAGAAAATATTGTCGAAAAAGTTTTAGGTATGATTGATGAGGTTTTGACCACATATACTGCTACACAACACCATTTTGACTGGTTAATTGATTCTGGAGCATCCCATCGAATGTGTATCCATAGGAGTTGGTTCTCTTCATACAAATCTCTAGATGATGAGATAGTTTATATGGGTAATGATATTTCATGTAAAATTTTTGGGATAAGGAGTATCAAAATTAAAATGTTTAATGAGAATGTTAGGAAACAGACAGAAGTGAGACATGTACATGACCATAGAATAAATTCAATATCCTTGGGAGTTCTAGATTCTTGTGGATATAAAGTCACAGTTCAAGGTGGAGGTATGAATATCAAAAGGTATCTTGGTCATTATGAAGGTAGATATATTTGGAAACCTATATAGACTTCAAGGGAGAACATAGACTAATCATGCAATAGTAGAAACAAAGGATGCAGGGGATTTTATGTTGGATCATGTTGTCATTGATGCCAATGGTTTGATTGATTGATGTCAAGTGATTGATTGATGCCAAAGGATTGATTGATTGATGATTGATGTAATGTAATATGTATTATCCTT
>JZKD02S2288314.1:273754-287019 GCA_000966675.3 Picea glauca
TGGCCCTTGTGGAGGGCATTTTGCTGATAAAAGAACAACACATAAAATTCTCAGGATGGGGTATTATTGGCCCTCACTGTTTAAAGATGCAAAGAAATATGTTTGGGCCTGTGATAGCTGCCAAAGAATGGGCCAACCTAATCATAGAGATGAAATGCCATTAAACCCCCAGATAGCACTTGAACCATTCAAAAAATGGGCCTTAGACTTTGTAGGACCCATTAACCCCCCATCCAATCAAAAAGTTTACATAGTGGTCTACACAGATTATATGACCAAGTGGGTGGAAGCTAAAGCACTCCATAGAGAAACCGAAGAAGTAGTTCTAGATTTCCTATTTGAAGACATCTTCATCAGATTTGGAGTGCCAAGAGAATTAGTTACAGATGGAGGACCTCCTTTCACTTCTCATGGTTTTAAAGCCACCCTTTAGAAATATCATATTCATCATAGAATGACTACACCATACCACCCCCAAGCCAATGGACAGGTGGAAAGCACAAATAAAGTAATAGAATCCATTCTTACAAAAACAGTGAAGGAAAACAGAAAGGATTGGTCTCACAAGCTCCCTGAAGCATTATGGGCTTCCAGAACTACCTAGAGAAATACTACAGGATTCTCTCCCTATGAATCAGTCTATGGAAAGAGTGTTGTCTTTCCTGTGGAATTTGAAATCAAAACCCTAAGGACTGCTTTAGTTTTCAACCTTTATTTGACAGATGCACAGACAACCAGGTTGCAGCAGCTTAATGAATTGGATGAAAAAATACTAGATTCCTTTCATCAGACAACTATGATTCAACAGCAAATATCAAAATGGAATGACAAAACTATCAAGCATAATCAATTCCAAAAAGGTAACTGGGCCCTACTGTATGACTCTCGGTTCAAATAATTTCAAGGGAAACTACATACAAAATGGCTTGGACCTTACGAAGTAGACACTGTTTTCCACAATGGAACAGTAAGGCTCCTCACAATCGATGACTCTAAAACACTGTTACTTGTAAATGGTCATCGACTCCGTCTGTACCAATGCCCTATTTCCAAAGAAGATTTTAAGGCCACATATGTGGCAGACTCTCATTACCTCTTTTTAGAGGGGCTCCTACCCCTCATTGCAATTAATTCTTTTTAATTTAATTTCTTTAGTATTAGATTAGATTTTGTTTACTAATAATCCCTGTCAGGAAATAGCATGTTACAATTTATTTTTGCAAATTCTCGATCAAAGCCAAGGCCTACTAAGAAAGAACGATCTTACTTCAAGAAGAGCCAAGATTCCCCATTGTTTAAACACCACTGTTCAGCAATTTTCTACATTTCAACATTGTTGAAACACCACTGTTTAGCAACCTTTCACCATTTTCCCCATTGTTGAAACAACACTTTCAACAGCCTTTCACCATTTTCCCCATTGCTAAAACACCATTGTCAGCAACCTTTCGCCATTTTTCCATTGCTGAAACACCACTGTCAGCAACTTTTCACCATTTTCCCATTACCGATACACCACTGTTCCGCAATTCTTCACATTTTCCCATTGCTGAAACACCAATGTCAGCAACTTTTCGCCATTTTCCCATTGTTGAAACACTACTGTTCAGCAATTCTTCACATTTTTCCATTGACGAAATAACACTATTCAGCAATTGTTTCTCCCTTCTTTCTGTTACTGAAACACCAACTTTTCAACATTCTCTGTCATTAAGCCTTTGCGCTCTCATACTACATTTTGTCCTTCCAGTCAACAAATCCTTGATACAATTCATCTAACAAATCAAAATTCTCTACCACGTCCACTACAGAACTATTATGGGCAGGCACTATATTTTGTTTGAAGTACGAATCAAAAGGTAAAGGTGAGGTATGTAAATTTTATATGTAAATACAATTAAGCTATAATTAATGAGAAGATTCCAACTCATTATTACCACTCATGTAAAATCATTATTAGCCGCACTTAAAGGGGGGGGAGGAAATATTGAACTTTTATACCATCATTTCACACGAGTCAACCACCATCATTCCTTTTTACCATCCTTTCGTTTGTTTCACCACCATTTGCATGCCTTCACCCGAAAAACTCACTCTACACAGAAGTTGTTACTCGACTCTTTGACGGTGTATCTTACTGAGTTGTTATCTATGGGAGGCTCTGTTATACATTACGAACCCGCCATGATAGCCTTATTAGAACTGTATCTAGAAGCCTATCAATTTTTTCTACAGGCAGGATGGCTCGGTTATTTTCAGAGGCTCCAGGGATTTGATCAACAACAAGTTCTGCAATTTGCTCGAAATCTCCAGGAAGATCATTCCATTGTTCAAGGAGTTTAGATTTCAGTCACAGAAGAGGATATAGCGCAGGTTTCAGGTCTCCCTACCAATGGCATTCGCTTGTTCAGCCGCAAACATATCATCCTGAATGCCCAGCAGGATTTCCTCTTGCTAGGGGAACAAATTGAACCTAAATGTTGGGGGGTCCGACTCAGCTCGTTGTCGCCTCCATGGTCGAAAGTTGCAAAATTTTTCAAACACTACCTTATCTGTGAAGGTCGATACCAGGTAGTCTACCAGCATGATTTTGTCCTGTTGTCTCATTTACGACATGCTAGATTGGTGAAAATTTCTTATTATCTGCTCGGTTGTCTTAAAAATATGTCGCACTACTGTAAAAAGGCTAAAGATCCATCCCTTTCACTCACCCATCACTGTCTCGTTCAACTGCTTATCCAAAAGGTTTTTTCCCAACAAAACCCTCCACTAAACAACCCACCCATAGATCCCCAAGAAGTTGTTGAAATTCCTAAAAAATTTCAGGTACAGCAACCACAAAACCCTCCAGACCCTCCAAAAATACCTAACAGTCCGCTTACAGACCTAATCAATCCAATTAACCCCCCTACCATACCAATCCCGCCCCACATTTTACCAGAATCATCCACTCCCGCCCTTCATATTCTTAACGATGATTCTGAACCAGACAATTCTCCCTGTCCCATCATTGAGGAAAAGCCCCCACGTAAACAAAAGAAAATTCCTTTCTTTTCGCCCTTTTTACAAAGAAAACGAACAAGGGCCTCAACAAGGGAAGCTATTACTGCCACTACCCTAAACCCCCAACCCATCCGACTAATACCCCGTACACCTCCAACCTCCCAAATGCCAGAATCTTTACCTATTCCACCCACAGGCACTGAAACACAAGAACCAGAGGCCCAGTATGTTGCGACATCATCTGTTTCAAATCCAGTAGCTGAAACACAAGAACCAACTACTCATTCAGTAGTTGAAACACAAGAACCAACTACCCATTTAGTAGCTGAAACAAAAGAACCAGCTACCCATTTAGTAGTTGAAACACAAGAACCAGCTACTCATTTAGTAGTTGAAACATAAGAACCAGCTATAGTTGTCACACAAGAACCAGCTACAGCTGAAACATAAGAACCAGCTGCTAATATTGTTACTGAGACATAGGAGTGAGATGCCCAGGGTACTGCAACACTACTTTCTCTACATCAAGAAGCTGAAATACAAGAATCAGTTGTCGATCCTGTAGCCCCTCCAAAAGAGCCAGCTAGTGCGACTGTGACTGAAACACAAGAACCAGTCACCCCTCTTCCAGAACCAACAATGGCCTCGGTCTTACAAGAAAATGATTTCCTAAGGTCTGAACTGGAAGCCTACAAGCAAGAGCTAGCCATGGCAAAGGAAGCCTATGAGAAAGAACTTAAATTGTACACCTTAGCTCGCATAGCGACCATGTCAGAGGGAACTACAACAGAGAATTCGTGTAGAGAATATATGTGCAGTGAATGTGGAGACATCTACTATCAAGCAGACTACAAAGTAATTCAAATTCCAATGCCAAGAGATCCCCCTGCACCTTCGAATTTTCATTCAAGGAAGAACACCCTGCTGTTACACAAGAACCAGCAGGACCTTCCAAAATTAAGATTGATCCCTGGCCTACAACAAATGTCAAATCTGAAACCCCTACTTTTGTTAATAAAGCAGTACAAACATTGCCTATTGATGAATCTGCCTCTCCCAGCCAGATTAATACCCACACCTTTGTGGAACAAGCCACTCAGAACCTACCTCAGCCTACTACTTGCAACGCTGAAACACAAACTCAACCATGGGATGAGCAGGCAATAATAGAGAAATGGAAAAAAGAGTTTGTTGTTACACAGGCCAAAAGCCTGCAGGAACACAGACAAATCTAGATAAATCATATCTACTCAAATTGGGAAGCCTTGGAGCAAACATGCCAGGAATCCTGTGCCATTAAGAAACAGAATAAAGAGCTAAAAGGTAGATTTCTCCTTATATTTGACTTGGCACAAAATTTATTGGCTACAAGGAAACCATCCTACAATTACACTTTGTTCCTCATGGAACGACTTACATGGTTTTAGATCAAATCAGTCAAAGAAGGTAGACCCCATGCAATATTAAATCCAGAAGATTTTGTTAAAACCTTTGTAGAAGCCTCTGCTATGGATCAACGCCTCCTCTGTGAGGTATATTTTCATAATGAGGCCATCCCTGAGAATCAACAACTTAACCTTAACCCTCTTGTCGGTGACATCCAGATCAGGGCACTCACCTCCTTCCTTAACAATTAGATTATATGGCAGGATGACTTCCTAGCTGCCAAGCATAATGAGGATAATCGCCTTCTCTGGATACAGCCAGAACCACAAAATGCTGCCACTTTTGTTACAGAGTATTATTAGTTTTTGAAGAAACCAGGGATGACTCAACACATTCAGCAACTACAAACAACAGTGCTCTAGGATTGTCAACAGTTCATTAAATCAACATAGATTGCTTCCCTGCAGGAAACTAAAATGTTTTGACAACAATCTACTGGGAAAAGATAGGAACACAATCCTCTAAGCCCCACTAATCTTGAGATAGCAATCTCCAGGGTACCTAGCTACATCAAGTGTGTTTAGCAATGTGATGAAAGTTGGATAGGGTATCAATTTCATTTTCCTATCCTCTGGATGCCAGTAGAGAAATATCAAGTTCATTATAATTTGTCCAAGAAGGCCGAAATAGCAGCTTGGCAAAGGTTACAACGCGTTCAAGGGTTCAGAGATCCAACAGACAGCACCTTCCACAGCTACTGCTTGAGTAACTTGCACGCTCAGAGTCGGTATTTAGATTCTGATTCAGAGTGAAGTTGCCTGAGGACATGCAACATTTTAAGTTAGGGGGGATGTTAGGACCATACAATGGACCTTTTTTCTCACACTTTTTGCTACCTTTACACCCTTGTTTCACTCACATTTAAACTCACATTATCACTTTACCCTATCTTTCTAAAGGTATACAACGTCTCTTCTCTTTACTATACGTTTAATCTGTTTTGCATATAATTTTACATTACTCTCGTACTTAACCATTGATCAGAAATGTATAAGTGCTGAAACAGTTCGAACTGCAGATTAGCATTAAGGTCTGTTGCTGAAACATTTAAAGCATGCAAACCCTATGGCTGAAACAGTCTATGGACTATGATGTTGAAACAACAACTCACACAGAAGAAGTTGTTACACTCTCCATGGTCTACGATGTTGAAACAACAACTCACACAGAAGAAGCTGCTACACTCTCTGTGGTCAACGATGCTGAAATAGCAACTCACATAGAAGAAGTTGTTACACAGTTCATGGTCAATGATGTTGAAACAGAAACTCACACAGAAGAAGTTGTTACACCCTCCGTGGTCTACGATGCTGAAACAACAACACAAAACTGTTACATTGACCACAACAACCGCACCTTGAGCTAGCATTAACCATCGCTGTTGCCTCAGACCAAGTTGTTGAAACAGTCAAAACACAAATCCCGTGGCTGAAACATCCCACGATTTGCGATGCTGAAACAACATACACCAGTAGTAACAAGTAGACAAATAAATAATTTGTTATTCCAGCCGCAACAGCAACACCTCACTCAGCACTTGTAATAGCATTATGTTACGGGAGACTAGGATATCCTATTCTAGTATAGAAATCGGATCTGACTAAGAATAGGATTCAGATGTGCAANCCACTACCCTAAACCCCCAACCCATCCGACTAATACCCCGTACACCTCCAACCTCCCAAATGCCAGAATCTTTACCTATTCCACCCACGGGCACTGAAACACAAGAACCAGAGGCCCAGTATGTTGCGACATCATCTGTTTCAAATCCAGTAGCTGAAACACAAGAACCAACTACTCATTCAGTAGTTGAAACACAAGAACCAGCTACCCATTTAGTAGCTGAAACAAAAGAACCAGCTACCCATTTAGTAGTTGAAACACAAGAACCAGCTACTCATTTAGTAGCTGAAACATAAGAACCAGCTATAGTTGTCACACAAGAACCAGCTACAGCTGAAACATAAGAACCAGCTGCTGATATTGTTACTGAGACATAGGAGTGAGATGCCCAGGGTACTGCAACACTACTTTCTCTACATCAAGAAGCCGAAATACAAGAATCAGTTGTCGATCCTGTAGCCCCTCCAAAAGAGCCAGCTAGTGCGACTGTGACTGAAACACAAGAACCAGTCACCCCTCTTCCAGAACCAACAATGGCCTCGGTCTTACAAGAAAATGATTTCCTAAGGTCTGAACTGGAAGCCTACAAGCAAGAGCTAGCCATGGCAAAGGAAGCCTATGAGAAAGAACTTAAATTGTACACCTTAGCTCGCATAGCGACCATGTCAGAGGGAACTACAACAGAGAATTCGTGTAGAGAATATATGTGCAGTGAATGTGGAGACATCTACTATCAAGCAGACTACAAAGTAATTCAAATTCCAATGCCAAGAGATCCCCCTGCACCTTCGAATTTTCATTCAAGGAAGAACACCCTGCTGTTACACAAGAACCAGCAGGACCTTCCAAAATTAAGATTGATCCCTGGCCTACAACAAATGTCAAATCTGAAACCCCTACTTTTGTTAATAAAGCAGTACAAACATTGCCTATTGATGAATCTGCCTCTCCCAGCCAGATTAATACCCACACCTTTGTGGAACAAGCCACTCAGAACCTACCTCAGCCTACTACTTGCAACGCTGAAACACAAACTCAACCATGGGATGAGCAGGCAATAATAGAGAAATGGAAAAAAGAGTTTGTTGTTACACAGGCCAAAAGCCTGCAGGAACACAGACAAATCTAGATAAATCATATCTACTCAAATTGGGAAGCCTTGGAGCAAACATGCCAGGAATCCTGTGCCATTAAGAAACAGAATAAAGAGCTAAAAGGTAGATTTCTCCTTATATTTGACTTGGCACAAAATTTATTGGCTACAAGGAAACCATCCTACAATTACACTTTGTTCCTCATGGAACGACTTACATGGTTTTAGATCAAATCAGTCAAAGAAGGTAGACCCCATGCAATATTAAATCCAGAAGATTTTGTTAAAACCTTTGTAGAAGCCTCTGCTATGGATCAACGCCTCCTCTGTGAGGTATATTTTCATAATGAGGCCATCCCTGAGAATCAACAACTTAACCTTAACCCTCTTGTCGGTGACATCCAGATCAGGGCACTCACCTCCTTCCTTAACAATTAGATTATATGGCAGGATGACTTCCTAGCTGCCAAGCATAATGAGGATAATCGCCTTCTCTGGATACAGCCAGAACCACAAAATGCTGCCACTTTTGTTACAGAGTATTATTAGTTTTTGAAGAAACCAGGGATGACTCAACACATTCAGCAACTACAAACAACAGTGCTCTAGGATTGTCAACAGTTCATTAAATCAACATAGATTGCTTCCCTGCAGGAAACTAAAATGTTTTGACAACAATCTACTGGGAAAAGATAGGAACACAATCCTCTAAGCCCCACTAATCTTGAGATAGCAATCTCCAGGGTACCTAGCTACATCAAGTGTGTTTAGCAATGTGATGAAAGTTGGATAGGGTATCAATTTCATTTTCCTATCCTCTGGATGCCAGTAGAGAAATATCAAGTTCATTATAATTTGTCCAAGAAGGCCGAAATAGCAGCTTGGCAAAGGTTACAACGCGTTCAAGGGTTCAGAGATCCAACAGACAGCACCTTCCACAGCTACTGCTTGAGTAACTTGCACGCTCAGAGTCGGTATTTAGATTCTGATTCAGAGTGAAGTTGCCTGAGGACATGCAACATTTTAAGTTAGGGGGGATGTTAGGACCATACAATGGACCTTTTTTCTCACACTTTTTGCTACCTTTACACCCTTGTTTCACTCACATTTAAACTCACATTATCACTTTACCCTATCTTTCTAAAGGTATACAACGTCTCTTCTCTTTACTATACGTTTAATCTGTTTTGCATATAATTTTACATTACTCTCGTACTTAACCATTGATCAGAAATGTATAAGTGCTGAAACAGTTCGAACTGCAGATTAGCATTAAGGTCTGTTGCTGAAACATTTAAAGCATGCAAACCCTATGGCTGAAACAGTCTATGGACTATGATGTTGAAACAACAACTCACACAGAAGAAGTTGTTACACTCTCCATGGTCTACGATGTTGAAACAACAACTCACACAGAAGAAGCTGCTACACTCTCTGTGGTCAACGATGCTGAAATAGCAACTCACATAGAAGAAGTTGTTACACAGTTCATGGTCAATGATGTTGAAACAGAAACTCACACAGAAGAAGTTGTTACACCCTCCGTGGTCTACGATGCTGAAACAACAACACAAAACTGTTACATTGACCACAACAACCGCACCTTGAGCTAGCATTAACCATCGCTGTTGCCTCAGACCAAGTTGTTGAAACAGTCAAAACACAAATCCCGTGGCTGAAACATCCCACGATTTGCGATGCTGAAACAACATACACCAGTAGTAACAAGTAGACAAATAAATAATTTGTTATTCCAGCCGCAACAGCAACACCTCACTCAGCACTTGTAATAGCATTATGTTACGGGAGACTAGGATATCCTATTCTAGTATAGAAATCGGATCTGACTAAGAATAGGATTCAGATGTGCAAATGTAATTTGATGATCAAATTGTATCGAGGGGATTCTCCTCTTTAAATAAGAGGAAATCATCATTAGAGAGGATCTTCTTTCGGGCTAAGAAAGGATTTACAGAGAAGGATGTGTTTCATTTCAGACATTGTAATATGATACAGTTGACAGATGAATAAAAGATTGTTCCGAGCATTTCTCTCTAGTTCCTTTCGTTTCAGTGGAATCTTGTGAGAAAGGAGGGCCCACCTTCTTCACAAGATTCACCCATTAGATTTGTAGTGTGTTAGTGCTATTTCTTTTCATGCCTTGATTAAATTATGTTTTGCTGAAACACTACTTTATTGAACTCTGTGTTGTTGAAACACTACTTTACTGAACTTTGTCTTGCTGAAACTCTGCTTTACTGATTGTTACATTGTTTTCATATGATTCATGCTTGGGTAATTGTTAATCATTCTAGTTAGCAATCCTGTTTGGTGAATTTATGAAAGATTGATAATCAGGGACAGGTGTTGAAGATTCATGTTTGGGGAATAGGGTCATGTTCTCTGTTAGAGATAGTTAGCCTTTAGTGCATGTCAATTATTTCAATTAGTAATGAGTTCATGAAAGTGTGCTAATCGAAAACAGGTGCTGAAGATTCATGCTTGGGGAATAGGTTCCTGTTCTCTGTTAAGAGGTAGTTAGTCTTCAATGTGTGTCAATCATTTCAATTAGCAATGATTTCATAAAAGTATGGTGATCGGAAACAAGTGCTGAAGATTCCTTCTTCGGGAATAGAGTCTTGTTCTCTGGTTACAGAATAGTTGGTCTTTCCTTTTGCAGTGTCCTGAAAGATTTCTTTTCCAGGTTGTTATTTTCTTAATGTAATCCAGGATTCTTTAGACAATTATTCCTTTAAACATTTAACTCTGCAATAGGTAGATTGCTTTCCTGTAATTCAAGTTAGAACTTCAGTTTGTTCAAGGCAAAGTGTGATTAATATGTTTTTACTACAACTCTAGGTTGCTTTTGAGATTGAGCATATATAGTGCGTGATTACCTTTGAAATAANNAGACTTCCCTAGGTTGACAATTTATGTAGCACTTGATTGTTTAGTTAAATAAGCAATTACAGTGACCAACAAAAATTCTCAGGAACATGAACATTCATAAACACTTCAAGAAACAGAGAAAGTGCCACAACAAACTTTATGAAGATCTACACGAATAAAATCATTTCCTAAAAGGTATGATGATTTTGTTACTTATGTTTCTTTTATTTCTAATGAAGGGGAACCAAGTTGTTATCAGGAAGCATGGGAGGTATCCAATAGTGACAAATGGAAACAATCAATGGAGGAAATGGATTCTTTGATAAAGAACAAAACTTGGGATATGGTGGAACGTTCTAGGAATAGAAAGGTAGTTGGCTGCAAATGTGTGTACAAATTGAAGAAAGGTGTTGATAACACAGTTGTACAATACAAGGCAAGACTGGTTGCAAAAGTTTTTTCTCAGAAAGCAGGTATTGACTTTCATGAGATGTTTTCTCTAGTAGTAAAACTTGTTTCAGTTAGAATGGTATTAGCACTAGTTGTCTTACATAATCTAGAGTTAGAACAACTAGATGTTAAAACAACATTCTTACATGGAGATTTAGATGTGGATATTTTCATGGAACAAATAGAAGGGTTTGTTCAAAATCGCACCAATAAATTTGTTTGCAATCTCAAGAAATCATTGTATGGCATGAAGTAGAGTCCCAGGGAATGGTACAAGAAGTTTGATTCTTTCATGGTGAGCCAGAAATTTACTAGAAGTGAGTATGATCATTGTGTCTACTTTAAAAGGTTGGAAAATGACATATTCATTATCTTGGTGTTATATGTTGATGATATGCTTGTAGAAAGAAGATGCATAATTGAAATTAACAGGTTGAAGGATCGGTTGGATCGGATGTTTGATATGAAGGATTTAGGAGCAGGAAGACAAATTTTGGGCATGGAGATACACAAAGATAGAAAAAATGGCAAGTTGTGGTTATCACAAGAGAAGTATGTGGAGAAAATACTTCAGATATTCAGTATGAACAATGTGAAACCAGTTAACATCCCTTTAGCTTCTCATTTTAAGATTTCTTCAGGTTTGAGTCCTAGTGATGATGAAGAAAAGGAATATGTGTCTTGTGTACCATATGATAATGTAGTATGAAGTATGATGTATGCGATGGTATGTACTAGACCAGATATTTTACATGCAGTTGGTATTGTCAATAAGTACATGGAAAATCCAGGAAAATAACATTGGGAAGCAATGAAATGGGTGCTTCGGTATCTTAGAGGCACAAGTAATTATTGTATCACTTTTAATGATTCCAGTGATGAATTTTGTGGTTATGTTGACTCTAATTTTGCAGAAGACCTAGACAAAAGAAGATCTACTTCAAGATATGTTTTCACTCTTCCAGGTGGTCCTATTAGTTGGATGTCAAAGCTTCAAAGTATTGTTTCTTTATCCAATACAGAGGAAGAATATATATCTTTTTCACATGTTGTCAAAGAGGCAATTTGGGTAAAAGGATTGAAAGATGAGTTAGAAAGGTTTTAGAAAAATGCAAATTTTTTCTGTGATAGTCAAAGTGCTATACATTTGGCTAAAAATCCAGCTTATCACAGTAAGAAAAAACATAGTTCTGTAAAATATCATTTTTTCAAACATGTTATTGGTGAAGGTGGAGTGGCTCTTGAAAAATTTCACACTCAAAAGAATTATGCAGACATGTTCACAAAACCAGTGGTATTAGAGAAGTTATGTTGGTGTTTGGCTTCTCTTGGTTTGCAGAAAAGGTGATAGAATAAAACAATGAGCAAGGTATCAGATAAATTTGTTGTCAAGGTGGAGATTGTTGAAATGTGTGACAAAAAAACCCATGAATTTGAGGAACAATCATCTACATCAACTCTTATTGTTAAGGATTTGGTTGTGTATGTGTCAACTCAGCTGGAGTATGCATAGGAGATCATTTACTGTTCAGTTATTTAGTTGTTTGAATTGAGATTGTAAACCTAGAAGAATTTGATTATTCCATGTATGTGAGAAGAGGGTTGTGTGAGTCAAAAAACCTGTTGAATCTCCATTTTTTAATAGAACGAAGAATCAATACCATTGCTTGGTGGATGTAGCCCAAATTTGGGTGAACCATGTAAAATATCTATGTTTATTTTATGTGTTTTCCATATGATATTTTTTTTATGTATTTTTTGTTGCATATTAGTTCATTTTTTGGCTAACAAGTTCAATGGGATCCAACTCCCTATTAGGGTGATTGAGGACCTGAGTCTGAAGATCAGCATCTTAGTACTCACACGGATATTAGGATAAGCCTCATTGCATCATGCATCAAGGCCACTTATGTTCTATTCTGTGAAGTGTTTGAGACCCATGGTTTACGATTGGTGCACCTCACTATTGGCCAATATTAAGAGCCATATGACATACTGCAAGCTCAGGAGGATGAGGAACTTCATGTTTGCATCCATTTTATATATTATTTTCTTTGAGAGGGTTCTATCTCTTATCCCTAGAGTAGAAATTATTCCACATGGTTCACATGATCTAGCCCTTTCATGGTGGGTCGAGGTGATGTGGTGGTTGGGGGATGGTAGGGTGTCAACTCCCTACAATGATGAGTTATTTCACTGGTGGTGACAATAGTGTTGGATATACTTCACACACACATACGATTTCTTTTTCCTAAGGTTTTATCTATGTTTTTCCCTAGTATGTTTATTAGTCGTTATTCAGGCTCCTATGGTTTAGGGAGAATATTCCTTTTCCTACATTGTAGGAGAATATTCTCTTCAGTTCACACCTCAATTTGATCAGTTGAGTGTAGTCTTAATGCTACATTGATTTCATCACCATGTAGCAAAGAGATAATCACCTGCTAATGCACATTGTCCTTGGGATTATCATCAGACTAGTGCATTTCTCATGATTTCTTAATCTCCTCATCACTTCACTTGATTTCAGTCAGTTAACTAAACACTGAGAGACCATTTAACTCATACTAGTTGGTCATTTACTCCCATAATTGTCGGTGTGTGTCCAAATCACTGTAGACCACCACTATGGTGCATTGTCTTCTCCTCCATTGTGAATTAGTTGAGTTATACAGAGTATATCATGTGTATATTATCAATCATTCATTTGGTTAATGGAAATTCTCTCTCTCTCTCTCTCTCTCTCTCTCTCTCTCTC
>JZKD02S2288314.1:287230-300229 GCA_000966675.3 Picea glauca
GATTACTAGGAAAAATACACACCATATTCTTTTTGCAGGTACCGAAGATTGAAGATAGCGAGAAAAATGGAATTTCCAAAAGAATTGATTCTTACACCGTATAGTTTATTTTCAAGGAAGGACAAGATGATTATGCATATTCAAACACACTTGGGTGTATGTACTCATTCTTCAATAGTTATTCAAGTTTCATATGCAACTCTTTTAGTTCTGGTGTACCCATTTTGTAAGGTGTCTTAGATACCGGGGAAACTCCTAGCACCAAATCGATAGAGAAATCAATGTCTCTTTTTGGTGGTAGTCCTAGAATTTTTCTAAAAACGTATTCAAAATCCCTCAAAACTAAATGATCTTCAATGCTTGCCACTCTGTCTTTGGTCGCCTCCTCCATATGGGCCACAAACATCTAACATATTTTTCTGAAGCTCTTATTCAACCACATAGATGAAATATCTCTAACAACTACAGCTCTTGGAATTCCTTGAACCTTGCCTTGTTTCCCTTCCTATTCAAGACATGTGATTGTCTTGTTGTAACAGTATAGGACATAATGATGTTTCTCCAACCAATCCATACCAATTAGATAATCATATGAACCCAATGGTATGGTGTTTACATCCACCTTTGTATTGAGTCCATTC
Organism: Picea glauca; assembly: GCA_000966675.3. NCBI lineage: Eukaryota > Viridiplantae > Streptophyta > Pinopsida > Pinales > Pinaceae > Picea > Picea glauca. The sequence continues at coordinate 287,872 of JZKD02S2288314.1, forward strand.
ATGTCTATCAAACAATCTTTAACCAACTCCTTGATTCTCCTCTTAGCCTTCATGGCTAACTAAACTAACCAATATTTCTTATGCTTACTTCTTTGCAAGTGAAATATTTCAATGATGTTAGCATTTATGTAACTATGGCTATATCCCGAATCAATTAAAATTGTTATGGCTCATTATTGATCTCACCTTCCACTTCGATCATGGAAGATTGATACTCTTCTTGCTTGTTATCCAAGGTTGCATAAATCCTTGGCACGCTTCCTCCCATGTCTTCCACTGTTTCATCCTCTTGAATGTTTTGGACATTCCCCATTCTTTCTTCTTTGTGATGGAAATCCTTATGTATATTATTTCCCTTGTGTTATCACATGAACTTGTCAAAGTCTTGTGGGTTTGTGGTCTATACCCGAGTCTATGCCCTTGCCCTATTTTTCTCTTTTTCACAGGCCATGTCTTTAAATTTTCCCTTCAACCGGCAAAGTCATTTTTTGTTTGCCCCTTTCTATTTGGGCACTCATCTCCTTTACCTTTGTCACTGATCATTTTGTTTCTTGAACCCTCATCCAGTCGTCTAATTATTTATTTACATAGGACACAACCATGAGCAAAAAGAGCAACACTCAGAGTGGTCTAATATGGACTCAAATCAAGTGAGCGAGCAGGTTCAATTTTCAGCAGAGGAGGTTCCATTTGAATTTCATATTTGCAGCCCTCGGGCAATCGGGATCATAAAGTTGCACAAATTTTAATGTCAGATAGAGGTCCAAAGTCGCAAGGTCAATCCTATTTTTTGATGCTGGGAAGGGTATGTGGCGAGAGATTAGCATTTTGCTGACTTGCGGAGTGGAAAAGTCAAAGGGTTGAGTCGTGAGGACTCAGGAAATGAGAATTCATGAATTGATCTGAGCCATTGGATCGAGGAAAGTCATGAACCATCGATATGAGGAAAGCGTAGAATCGAAAATCAGGAGAAGGGAGGTGAGTAGTCTTTAAAATTCCCGAGATGTGAAATATCGATACAATGAAGATTAGATCTGGACCATGGATCTTATAGGGACAGATAGCAATAGATCATCATTTCATCGACTTGTGCAGGGGAAAAATCAAAGGGCTGAGTCGTGAGGACTCACAAAGTGCTAACTTGCGAGTTGATCTGAGTCATTAATCGTAGAGGTTCGTGGACCGTTGATCTGGGCGAGTCAGAGAATCGGGAATCGGAAGAAGGGAGGTAAGATAACTTTCGACTTCGTGAAACGTAAAGTCTCGAAACACTCAGAAGTTGGGACCATGGTCGCAACCCGAGGTTACATTGAAGAGGGGATAGGGCATAGAATCAGTGAATCATGAAATGCAAAATAAATCTGGGTCGTCCAATCTAGAGGGATGCATGGCACTAGATCCAAGAATTCACGATTTCATGAATCAGAGGTATTAGCATGGATCACAGTGCAAGTTCATGAAATGTGAAATCACGAAGCGCTTAGGAGCTAAGCGCAAGGTCACATCCTGTGGTCATATGAGCAATGAGTCCAAGAGGAAGGCTAGTTACCATCACCTAGATGGCGACTCAAGTTTTTGAGGAGGTAATCGAGGCTATAAATTAAAATCAAGCCCAACCATTGATCTGAGTAGGATGATTTTGTCAAATTGGGAGGAGCTGATGTTTTTGTTGTCAAGTGATATGAGGACTCCCAAAATGAGAAATCCGGAAGCGCCCTTCAAATTTTAGCACTAGGTCATGGCCCGAGGTCACATGCCAATAAGGGTGCTAAATTCACAAGATCTGCGCTAAAGGATGAAAGCACCCACTTTCGTTACAGAGTGAAGCCATCATAGTTTCAAGATCGTTGGTGAGCTTAACAAGTCCACCAGCAATACACAACAACCCTTGGGCATTTAGCCTTGTTTCTATCCCGAGAAGGAGTAGTAATTGAAGGTAGTTAATGAAAAAAAAAGTGGTGGTTGAAACCTCATCTCACTCCATAAATGGAAGTTATGGAAGGTCCGGTCGTGGGGACTGAACCATCAGCCCGTAGTACTCCTACGAGCAGATTTTCCTACAAAACCCATGTCGATCTGAGCTCACGTCTGACAGAACAATTCCCTCATAGTCTGACATAGAAGACACAGACGGAAAGCCTTGAATGAAAGGGCCCAATCGTGCTTCTGGTAGTGGTGAATTGTTCTGAGTATAAATAGTTAGTTTTGATATTTTGCTAAGGTCATCAAATGGTTGAGCAGAGCTCCCTATTTTGTAATGTTTTGATGCCATAATTGTTCTCTAGTTATGTATCGGATTTGAGACTTTCAGATTAATAGAATTCAACCTCTTTTCATCTCTTTGTAAAAACTGTGTTAAAACACTCAAGCATGGAGGATCTAGTCGAGAGTTGTTATGTTGTTGTAATGTAGGTTTGATTGCAGTGGTATCATGACCAGTTTTAGTCATCATCCTTGTGATATCTTCCCCACTTACACTGAATGGCTCAGGCATGGAGGATCCATTCGAGTTGTTGTAGCTGCATGGTGATGTAGATTTGATCATTGTGTTGTTGTGACTGTGTTGTTTGGATATATTTTAGTGTCTGAAGCTTGAGCTTAAGAGTGATCTTGAACCTCCATTTTTATTCTCCAAGTTGCTTGAAGGCCTGATGCCCATAGCAGTCTTGTCCACCTTTCTTACTAAGTCTTCCCTATGCTCATACTTAAAATCAATTCAATGACTGAAGTTAGTTGTGGCCCTTACTTCCTTACATATTACTTGTCGATTTTTCTGTTGATATCATTCCTATATTGAGTCATTTGACCTCCACTCACATAAATCAAACATCCACCAAACATTTTGATGGGTACTGAGATTTTCCTCCCGAAATCTGAGGGTGACTTTCAGTGCTAACACCTCACATTCCCAACATTGTATCGGCTACTTCCTTGGCCTTTTTTCCAAATGAATCTGCAGCCTTGTGTTCATTTTTTGAGACTTGAACCTGTTGATTGTCTTGGAAACTATTCCTGAAAAAGGGTGGCTTAAAAACCTTCTTCCTTTGATCCTTCTTATCGTTCATCTCATCATTATGAGATTTTTGTAAAACTGGCCTTCCTTTGCTCTGTTCATATAGATTCCTTACTATCCTCATGGAATCCTCCAAGATTTTGGGGTTGTCATATTGAATCTTATCACTGTAGAAAGAGGGTAACCCACTTAGAAACTTTTGGATTTTGACATTCTCATCCTTGATGAAGTCAACATACTTCAATAATTCAAAGAACCTCTTCTCATATTCCTCCATTGTCATGGTTTCCAACTTGATTTCAAAGAAATCTTTCATATTTCTTTCATAGTAATGCTCGAACAAATATTTCTCTTGGAAATATCCCTTGAACTTCCTCCATGAGGTTATTTTCTCATAAAGGTTATTGGCTTGCTTAAGTTAATCCCACCACATGCTTTCCTTCCCTTGCAAGTAGTAGGTGGAAATTATATCTTCTATCGAGGATGGGTAATCGTAGCTAGAAATATTTGTTAATTTCCAATAGTCAGTCCTCCACCTCTTCTCATTTCCTGTGGTCATCGTTGAAAGTCGGTGACTCAATCTTCCATTGTTCCCCTTGCAATATTTCTACCTCATTTATTCCCGTTTTCCTCCGAACATGAGACACACTTGGGTTTCTCCATGGACCTGAACTTACATGAGTTCTTCCAGTGGAATGTCTTGGAGAATGATGGCATATACTCATGCTTCTAGACTTCCTATCACTCCCATGATCATATATTTTTCTATGCGATTTTCATGTTGATACTTGTCTATCACTAGCTTATTTCTTGGTGTCAGATTCCTTGTTAAATTGCTTCTGTAGCATATTTATTCTTTGGAGTATCTCTTCTTGAGCCTTCATGATCCTCTAATTATTGGCCCTATAACTCTACACTTCTTTTTGCAAGCCTCTCATAGTTACAATTCCCCACCTGCCTCTTCTCCCATTAGAATTGGTCTCGGCATTACCCATGTTAGCATGCAGACTTCCAATTTCTTCTTCATGGCTGTAAAACCGTTGAGCATCCTCCATGTCTCTAGTTCTCATGTAGGAACTAAAATATTCTTTTATGTATCTCTAATTATGCAAGAATGTGCATACACTAATTTCTTGTTAGAATTAAGCGTATTGCAAAATATTTATCAATTATATTACAGGTTATTGTTCATTTTAAATTATGAATAATATTAATGCACTACTCTCAAGTAGGATTCCTTAAATGCATTCATTTTTTAAACAACTTTACAATCACTATCCTCATGCCTCAATCTAAGTTTTTTTCGAATAGTTACAACAATTACAAGTTGCAATTTCCACTCTTTGTTGCTACAGAATTCATTTTTATCACTTTCGAAGAAAATATAGTGCCCATATCAAAATTCTAGGTCAATAGATCTCTTCTTCTTTTCAATATCTTTTCAACAACTATATGTTTGTCCCAATCTGAGCTCTGACCTGAAATTTATGGTGGAAAAATCAGTGAAGGAATATTCATTGGCACATGCAACATAGTAGCAATGCTCAACAATCGTTCGATAATCTCTTGATTATATCTTCGTCATTGATCTGTTTTAATGGATTCATCGTGGATCTAAGTAATTTATCTTGTTCATACCTTCCATGAACCCACTACCAACACTTAGATCATTTTTCCTTCACACACTCATAAACTTGTAACCTTCCTTTCAAAGCTTTGTCTGAGAGGTCCCAAGACGGGCTCGCAAACTCATGGAATCATAATCTTTTATCCTTATTTTCATAAGTCCATCTAAGAAGTGTCAACTCTTAACCATTTTTTCACTTCTTCGGGGACTCACGAACTCATAATCTTGTAGCCTTCTTTTCATAAGTCCATCCAAGAAATCTCAACACTTAACCATTTTTCCACTTCTTCGTGGAATCGCAGACTCATAATATTGTAACCTTCCTTTCATAAGTTCGTCCAAGAAGCCCCAACACTTAGCCATTTTTCCAAAATCTTACCGTGGTTTCATGGGACTAACAATTGGTCTGCCACATGGCTCCACATCACCTTCCAATTGTCATCACGTCCAACATGTACCTTCCACCATGGTAGCACACATATTTCTTCCACCACGTCAGCTGACACATGACCTCCACAGCATTTCGACGTCATCGTATGGAAAAATACTCAAATTGTTTTTATTTGCTTATGTTCAAATTTTTCCAAAAAGGCCCAATTCTTCACATTACCCATGAAATTTCTCTCAATTTCACTGTCATAACTTAAATAAAAAATTTGCAGGCATACTCCATAAATTGATTCTCTGTGAGTTTCCTCTTCATCATTCTACTGACTCGGCCCATCCAAGCTCAGCGTTGAAAACTGGGATCTGATGCCACTTTGTAACGTGCCCATCCACCCAGGTTGGGCCATGTCATGTGAAACTCTCTCATTATCATCTCTGATACCATATTTGTAACATACCTAGCCTCCAAATAAGAAAAATTACGTGTGAAATACACATAAAAATGAAACTTCTACTAACTAAAGTAATTCCTTTATTGTTAGCCGATTTCCTATAGATTACAACTATAATTTATAATAGATTTAGCTACATTATGTAACCATAAAATAGATGCATCTAAAGCATGATCATAATCAACATAAAATAAAAATAAACCATTCATTACAATAGCATATAAGTCATTCTTATTCTCGCAGAGTTCATGCACACCATAACACATCTAAATAATTCAATACAAGATAAAACACTTATCTTTAAACAAGGATCATGCAACTAGTTTCTTGGGACGAACATTTCACCCAACCATAGACTGATTGTTCCAAATATCAACTGCCAATCACCCCTGAGATGAGGCTAGTAATCCACAAAAGAGGGTGGTCTCTCACAGTCCACTTGCAGCTCATAAATATCATAACCCAAATGATATTCTCCTACAGCTATCTCGATATTTCCACCAGATCTCTTCCTCTTGACCTTCCCAACCCAAAGAATGCACCATTCATTTATCAGGATCACCCAAGGGATGTATCATTTGTTTATCAAGGCAACCCAAGGGATGTACCATCCATTTATCAGGGTTAACCCAAGGGATGTACCATATGTTTATCAAGGATATCCCAAGGAATGTGTCATTCACTTATCAGGGTCTCTCTGGCATAGGTAACTAGGAATCTCTCAATTGGAAACTCAAGGGAACTTGTTTCTATGAAAACTATCAGCAAACCAACAACAAACACTTGTTGTTTTAGTGCAACTCACTTAGGAGTTCACTCTTTCGGCCTGACAACCAAACTCTTCAGTTCTTCAGCTCCAATTTGCTCTAGTTACACTCCATAATTCACCCTCCATGGCCACACTAGCTCCAAGCTCTCTTTCTTACCCTCTCCGACTGTTGACCCAACCCATATGAATTCCTCTCTTGTGGTGTTCCTTTCTTGACTCGCACTCTTCCCCAAGTTGATTGTACTCAACCTCCATGTGCCCAATAACTCTAGGACATGACCACTCACACCCACCCTCTTACATGCATTCAATGATTGGCTTTGCAAACACTCAATCAGAAGGATGTGACCACTCACACCCACCATTTTACATGTATTCAATGATTGGCTTTGGGAACACTCAATCAAAAATCGAAAGGTTCATATACAATTGGCAAGTTTAGGAAAATGGGTTAAATTGATATACATGGGTAATCCCCCCTTTGACCCCTCTTGGCCATTATCATAAACACTTACCCCTCTTGTGGATTAATCCATCCCCCATCTCTTGTCCATGTCCCCTTAGTATATAGCATCAAATTTTTATTATTAAAACACTTAAACACAATTCACATATTACATTGCTTGGTCGTAGCCACATATTGTATCTGCATAAGCATTAATTAAACTTGGGATTATAATATTGGGGATGTTACATTTTCAAATATTCCATTTTAAGTTTCTTCATGTTCAATTCTATTATGGATTAGTATAGAAAGTGTATTCTACACATATGCTTCCTTTCATTTGGTATTAGATCTTGATCACCTGAAATCAAATGTGTTGGAGACAAGGTCTTTCTATCTAATCTTGTTTTAAGTGGGAACTTGTATAGAAATAATTTTTTTCTTAGGGAAATTACGAGCTCTTATAGATTAGAAATGGAGAATTTTAATAACACTAACTATGAGTTGTGGAATCTCAAGATGGAGCATATTCTCATAGATAGAGATATATGGCATGTAGTATCTGAAAAAAAATCTATGGAAGATGAAGAGTGGGTGGTGTTGGAGACAAAGGTGAAAAGCCTTATCAATCTTTGTTTACCTAATTTCATATTATTGAATGTTTCTAAAGAAAAAAATAGAACCTCTATGGATAATTCATGGGATTTGCACCAAGATAAATCCTTGGTTAATAAATATTTTCTATAGAAAAAGTTGCTTTCCTTGAGAATGGGTGATGATGATTCTATAGTTGAGCACTTGAATGCATTTAATACTATTGTGACCCAGTTGATCTCAGTTGTAGTGAAGATAAAGATGAATGAGTAGGATTTCTATATGAGCCTTATATGTTATTTTCTAGATTCATTGAATAACTTGGTAATGGTCATTGGAAGCACTATAAAGACAATGGTTCTTGATGAGGTCATGGATAATTTACTTTGAGAGGAGGTGAGATAGAAAGCTTCTTAATTCACTAATAAAGAATTGATTTTTCATGGAATATTGAAGGAGAAAGACAAGAAGAGAGGAAATGGTAGATCAAAATCCCATTGGAGACATAAGTCTCTTGGAAACTCCAACAAAAAATGATGGAAGTATGGAAAGGTTGGACATTTCAAAAGGGACCACAAGGAAGAGAAGAAGAAAAAGAACAATTTTGATAATTATTTTGAAAAATATTCTCAAGAGGATAATAGATATTTAAATTTTACTGCTTTGGCAACCCGTATAGTCCACAATGCATGGTTGATAGACTCTAGATATTCCTTCGATATGACTTCCCATCAGCACTAGTTTTCATTCTATGAAAAATATTATGGTGGGATGGTATACCTTGAAGATGAATATCCTCTTAATGTAGTTGTTCATGGTATAGTCTTGATTAGATTCCTTGATGATAGAGTAAATGGGAAAAATGGAGTTTTACACATTCCAATTCTAGCATGAAACCTACTATTAGTAAGAACTCTTAATGATATGGGTGTGCAAGTTATCTTCTCTAATAAGGGGTTTAGGATGTTGTGAGAAGATATGGTACTCTCTAAGGGTGTTCATGTGGGCATTTTGATCAAGATTTATGCATACATTATTGAGTGTAATATTTCATTGATGTTTACAATGAAGAGATTAAATAGGATTTATACCTTTATAATATAGCAAGGTACTCATAGAGAAGATAATGCTATGGCTCCAAATATTGGTTCATATAGGTGAGAAGCTCCTATGGACCTTTAAAAACAAAAATATTGTCAATGGATTGAATGATTATGCTCTTGAATTTGATTTTTGCAAGCATTGTAAATATGGAAAATAGAATTGTGTTCAATTTTATTCTAGTTCTCACAAATCTTTTGGGTTGTTGGACTTAATTCATTATAATGTATTTTTTCTATTAAAGTTTATTTTATTGCTAAGGATTTTTAATATGTGTCATTCATTGATGATTATTCTAGAAGGACATGGATATATTTTCTTAGAACCAAATCTCAGTTTTTTGTCGATTTAAAGAGTTTAAAGTTGTCTTGGAAAATCAAGATGGTATGAAGATTAAGGTGTTGATAAATGATAATGGTGGTGAGTTTTGTTTTGTAGAGTCAGATAATTTTTGTAAGTGGAATGACATTGAGAGACATAATACAACTCCATATATCCCTCAGTAAAATGGAGTTGCAAAATGGATGAAAAAAACATTGATGGAAAGAGCAAGGAGTATGCTTAGTGGAGTCGTCTTAGAGAATAATTTATGGGTATAAGTGGTTGCTACTCTATGGTACTCAATAAATAATTCTTCCACGTCATCTCTTGTGGATATGACCCCTATGGAGGGTTGGAAAATGTTAGCATCATTATTTTTAGGGTAAGGTTAAAAGTTTGTTTAGAGTTTGCAAAGTCATGCCTTGGTCTTGAGAACACCAAGGCATTCCTAATTGAGTCACGGTGTGTGGTTTGTCTCATGAGATGGCTAAAAAATCCTTGGGTCATTTTATGAAATAAAAGGTAATATGAATGTCAATAGAGAGTTAAGTCATTTCTTGAGTCAAAGAGTGTTGTGACTATCTCATAATACACCATCAAGGGGTATAAGAGTCCATCATCATGAAATATTTGTAAAATTCCTTGTGTCCCTAAGTTTAAAATCATGTCACAAAATGGGAAATTATGTGTCAAAGTTGAGTCATAGGTTAGGGATGAAAGTCATGTCAAAAGAGGTATCATGGTTCATCATCACACATGATGAGGTCAGAAAAGGGACAATGATTACACTCCATGTAATTTTTATTGTTGGCAAGTTTCAAATAGGTGCATGCTCCTCAAATTTTTTGCACAAGTTACTTAAATCGGCTTGAGAGGTCTTGTCATCTTTGGGCAAGTACTTTCTTTTTAAAATCCACTCATGTATGCATACTTTCCACCTTTTGCTTGCTTGCATTACATTCACGACCTATGCATAAGACATAGTCTCTTGAGCAAGCTTCAAATCTCTCTGCTACACAAACGATTCTCCTCGCTACGCAAAAAAATGCATATTTCCCTCGCTATGAAAACCCAGTGTGGTATCATTTGCTAATCAAATCATGTTTCTTTGTTTTTGTTGTGCATCTCGTGCTCACCTTATTTTTTGTGTAAAAGCCTTTTTTGAGCCCATGTTGATGCAAGATTATACCTTGAATAAGTTTTACCCTCATATATCAAAGGTTTGTTTCACCTATTCAAGCCAAAACCTATCCCTACTAGTTTGTTGCGCAAGCCTCCCTGTTGAGTTTCACGACATATTTGCTTTGAAAATTTTGAAATTTTCCTTGCAAATCAGACATCGCAAAGCCATGACATCACAGGAAAAGAAGAAATACAAGGGAGGAAATATGTTGAGATATGAACCCCAAGATTTGACTTTGGTAAACTTGGATCCTGCGTGCATGGTGTCTTTTGAGTAGGCTGGGTGTATGAGATTTTGTGAAAGAATCCAGGGGTGTAATGTGAAGTTGACCAAGAAGTTCTCCCTAAAATTTAATGGTGTCAATACAATCATTGCATAGGTCACCTATCCAGTATCAAAAGAGACCATATCAGCTGCCATAGAGATTCCCATACATGGAGAGAAATGGTTTAAAGGTATTCCTCTGGAGCTTATGTTTTATATTTATTTCCTCAAGCCTCAGTATAGAAAGCAAAAACTTGGTGCCACTACCCCCGGGAAGTATCTTTTTGAACCCTATGAGAAGTTGTTGAGAGTAATCCAAAGGTATTTTACTTGTGAGGGTAGGTTTGATAGGGTGTATCAATACCACATAAGACTCCTCATGCATTTCACGGGGAAAATCCCCCTAAACTTACCCTTTTATCTATATAGAAGCCTAGGAAAAATGGTAGACAAAGTCCAATCTAGGGCTCACCAGCTTAAGAGCAGTCTATTCCATTTCTCCTTGGTGAAGTTTTTAGTAGTTGAGGAGATCAAAAAAGTAAACAAGGACTGGGAGTTCTTCTTAACTTCAACTAATATTTCCCTCAATACCAAAGGATATACCCCCTTGTTTGTTGAAAGATTGACCTCTAACATTTCAGGTGAAAAAGGAAGAAGTGTTGTAGAATAGGGAAAAGAAAAAGAGGTTGAGGGCTCATCACCTATCCATCCAGTTCTTAAGAAGGGTAGGAGGATATAGTTCACTAATGAGCCAAAAGAGACACATACACCCAGTAGACCAACCACAAGGGAAGCTACTAGAAGGTTTCCCACTCTCACTGTGCAGACAAAATTTATTGAGGGTGCAGCTCAAGCGATGGATGGAGAACAAGGTAAATCAGCGGAGAAAGACTCAGAGTTTATGGGAATAAAACAACAACTTAGAGAGGCTCAACATGTGATAGCTCATTTTTACCAAGAGAATACAAAATTAAGAAGGAAGCTAGTTGAGAAGGATTTTGAGGAACAAGCACTTCAAAAAAAGGCAGATCCCAAGAATGAAAGGTCAAAGGGGAAGGAAGTCTTGCATAGCCCTGAGACCACATTTGTATCCAAGCCTACAACACCTCTAACAAGATCCTCAACCAAGAATAATAGTCTAGAGATATAGGGCAATCTAGTAGCAAGTGAAAGACCTCCTACTTCGCCCACAGAAGAAGAAAAGAACATAAGATAGCTTAATAAGCAGTTAAGGGAAGCTCAATATCAAATCATTCATCTCAGGGAATAAAAGAGGATATCATATGACAGATCCATTAAACACTTTAAAGAATGCAAACCAGCCAGAGAAAATGCATGTGTAACCCTTTCCAATGGCCAGCCAAAATTGAAAAGAAATGTAGCCATGTTCAAGCAAGTGGGAAATTTGAAGGTACAAAACTTAACACTAAGGAAGGAAAATAGGTATCTTAAACAAAGGATGCAATTGAATGATGAATCCAGAAGAAGACTAGAACTTGCAGAAGTAGTCAAGATATGATTAAAGAAACTTCACATTTTTGTATTTTTGGGTATGTGAGCATCTCAAGTTTTGTTCATGTCATAATAGCTATGAAAAACATGCATTTTGATATTGGAGAAAGGTTTCACAAGGGTGATAGCATAAACATTTCCTAGGCACAGAAGTTGTTTGGACAGGTAAAATTTCATACACAACACTTGTGTAGCGATTCCTCGCTAAAAAAATGTTATAGGCACACATGATTAGCAAGAAAAAAGGGAGATGATTGACATATGAGTGTTGAAGTTAATATGGGTCCCCGGTCATTTTCTTCCACATGAATCTACATGAATTATAACAAAAGGAGTTTTCTATGCAAATGTTGTAGGTAGCACTTGTGCAGCAGTAATTTCAGTTTGCTATGCAAAGGTGACAGAGTTGTTCAGAAATGCATAGGATGACTCGAGATGCTTTCCTGATGCACCTAATGACTCATCAATAGCATCATATTCGAAATTTTCTCATATCTATGATTGTATAAGATATTTTGTGTTTTGCATTAAAGATGGCCAAACAAATTTACTATTTTTAGTAAAGTTGTTTAGGAGTTGTTCTCTTTCAATGTAACCAGATCCACCATTGTAGGCACCAGTAGTTCGACTCCTAGTATCCTAGTGTGGAAATATGCTTCTACGATATTCTTATATATATATATATATATA
>JZKD02S2288314.1:304411-321328 GCA_000966675.3 Picea glauca
CCCCCCCCAATTAAAGGAAAAAAATTGAGGGGGGTCTGATATGTGATGTGGACCGTAGATCTGAGTGCGCACTGCTTAGCCACAGATATGAGCCTGCTCCTTAGCACAATGCCCCAAAACATCAAATTTCTCAAGAACTTAGGATAAAAACCAAAAGTGGGTCACGCAAGCACCCCTTTCCTGCATTGTTTCACCAAGTGGTCATTCCCTAAGGAAATAACCCCACTTATCAAAAATATGTGCTTACATTAGGCTCCATGGGGGATAGAGACTTCCCTGAGAAGATCTAAGAACTTCAGTAGTTTCAGTGCCTATTATTAGGGATATGGGGTCAACTATTAAAACAAAAGGAGAATGATATTTACAATGGCATGAAGGAGCCACTCATGGCTCAAGCAAAGAACCTTTTCAAAAAATGCCCATTTACAGGGCAACCAAAAACTTCAGCATCCTCCAAATTCTGCAACCTATAAGTAGTATTTGAAAACACCTCAGAAACTTTGAAGGGTCCAATCCATAGGGCTTCAAATTTACCATGCTTGCCTTTGTCCTACTTGGGCGCATCCCATTTGAGTACTAGATCTCCCAGCTGGAAATCTTCTTTGCTTACCTTCTTGTCAAATGCCTACTTAATCTTTTGTTGATGGTCATGTGCCTTGTCCAGTATATGCTCCCTATCCTGCTGCATTTCTACCAATTGTTGTATTCTTTTGATCATATCATCAGGTTCTCCTTGGTAGTCTTGGAAGAATTTTTCCACGGGCAAGGAGAGATGAGAAGGAAAAATGCCCTCAACTCCATACACATGATGAAAAGGAGAGACACCAAGAGACCACTTTGATGTTACTCTATCAGCCCACAGAGCAAATTTGAGTTTTGAATCCCATGCTTTCTTTTTGTCCTCTAACAATCTTTTAATGATCTTTACGAGGCTCTTGTTAGAGGACTCTGCTAGTCCATTCCCTTGGGGGTAGTAAGGAGTAGAGTGAATCAAATTGATTCCAAATTTCTCACAAAACTAGATCAATGGTTCAACCTTGAGATATGCAGCATTATCAGTGACAATTCTATTCGAACAACCAAATCTTGCCATAATATCCTCAAGGAAACCAATGATCACATTGTGGCAAGCACTCTTTGTGGGGATGGCTTCTATCCACTTGGTAAAGTAATCTGTGGCATTCAATATCCACTTGTGTTGACCACTTGAAGCAGTATGAATTTCCCAAATAAAATCTAGGCCCCACTACTGAAAGGGTCCTGAAGCTACCACAAGCTTCAATGGCAAAGACTTGAGCTGCTACTTTCCAAAGAATTTTTTACACTTAATACAATCCCTAATATTTGCATAGACATCGATGAATAGACTAGGCCATAAATACCCATCCCTGAGAATCTTATAGGCTCTATTTCTCCAGAAGTGATGTCCCCCACATAAACTGTCATGAAAATCAAACATAATATTTTGGGCCTCCTGTGGATCTAAACATCTCAAAATCACTCCAAGAGGGTATTTCCAATACAAGACTTGATCAATAAGACAATATCTAACTGATTTAAGATTTAGATCTCTTGCCTTTCTTTTCCCCATACCATCAGGAGGCTACAACTTTTGTAGAAAAAATATAATGTCCTTGAACCAAGCACATTCTGCCAATGTAGGGCTGACTTGAGAATCTTTATCAGATAACTCATCTTGTTGATTTTCTGAACAAGCGTTGATGAAATTAACCCCCAAATCCTTGCAATTAGATTCAACCAGTATCCTAGTTAAACCTTGGCCTTTAACCAATTTGGTGGGCTTTATTTCAAGATCAAATTCAAGGATTTTGGTAATCCACTTGCTCCTTCTTTCGTCTATGTCAGGCTAAATGAGAATATCCTTCACATGAGATGAAGGAACATATGCAATGACCTTTGAATGCAGAACATAGACCCTGAAAGCCTTGATAGATTTAACCAAAGCATAGGCCTACTTTTCCATGATATCATATTTCATTTCTACATCTCTCAATGCCTTACTGAAAAAGGCAATGGGTTGCTCTAATCCTTCAGCATTTTTCTGCAATAAAACAGTTGCTATTGTGTCAAATGAAGTGAATGAAAAAATCAGAAAATCCTTAGAGTAATCAAGATTGATGAGCACAGGTGCTTCAGTCAAGGCCTTCTTTATTTGATCAAAAGAATTAAAAGATTGAGCATTCCATTTGATTGCATTCCCTTTCGTCAACATGGTTTTGATATGCTTTACCATTTCAAAAAAACTAGAAACAAACCTTCTCAAAAAATCAATTTTCCCCAAGAAATATTGAACTTCTTTCTTGGACCTAAGGAGTGAAGAAGTTTGGATGGTTTCCACCCTGCTAGGGTCAATCCTTACCCCCTCAACTGATACTATGTGCCCCAGTAACTTTCCCTCCTTCATGGAAAACAATGACTTTTGGGGATTTAGGGAGAGACCAATTTTTTTGCATTTCAAGAAGACCTTTCTCATATGATAACAATGCTCGTTATCGGACCTAGAAAATACTGTGAAGTCATCTAGATAGATGACTACAAATATATATTTTTCTCCAATGAAAGCAATGTCCATAGCTCGTTGGAAGGTTGCCCTTGTGTTCATCAATCCAAAGGGCATCTTAGCATACATGAATGTACCCCAAAGAGTAGTGAATGTTGTCTTTTCTATGTCTTCAGGAAAGACAAAGATCTTATTATAGCTAGAAAATCCATCAATCATGGACATCCTAAATGCACCTGTCACTTTTTGCAATATGTGCTCCATCTTTGGCAAGGGGTGATTATCCTTCTTAGAGATTTTGTTCAGGTTCCTGAAATCGACACAAAGTCTAATCTCTCCATTTTTCTTTCTCACTGGGACCAGATTGGACACCCATTCAAAATACCTCAAAGGAATGATAATCTTGGCATCCAAAATATTTTTAAACTCTTTCTCCATGATAAGCAGCAACATAGGATTTATTTGTCTCAATTTATGCCTAAATGGTTTGGTGTCTTCCTTCAATGGGATCTTATGTTCGATGAAACTTGTGTCGTATGTTTTGAGACCTTCATATGTCAAGGAAAACACGTCAGCAAACTCTTTTAACAGTTCATCATATTCATCCCTTTGTTTCCCTAACAATCTTCTTGACAACTTGACAAATTTTGGATCCTTCTTTGTGCCAATATTGCACTAAGCTACATCAATATCCTCAGTTGAACCTTTAACTTTCACTGCCACATCATTCCTGTCAAACAATCTTTCCATAGGGACTATTCCCTTAGGAATATGATTGGTAGGAAACTGGATAATGTGATGTTTAGCAATTTTGTTCAAGAAAACATCAACATGAGGATTACTTTCATAATCATGATCTTGGTCAATATGTAATGCAGAAAACTCACCAACAATATCAAGGAATCTTTTAATCTCAATATCATTCTCAAATACTTTCCAATGCTTGACATTGTTAGGTACAGAGGGTCTATACTTCACTTCTACATCATACCTGAGTTTAGGCAGCAAGGGGGCTCTGAAATTGCTTGCTGAAACATCCAAATAATCATCCATGGTATTTTCTTCTCTTGGAATAAATCAAATGTTGAAAGCTAAGAAAAAAATGTCAACTAGGTCCCACACTTCATTTCTATAAGTTCTTAGTCTAGGGTGTTTGGCTTGATAAATATTTCTGATCTGATTTACAATTAATTTAGCATCCCCAAACACTGAGATCTCTTCAATTCCCATATCTTTTGCAGCCCTCAAACCCAAAACAAGAGCTTCATACATTATTGGTAGTTTCAAATTCTAACTTGTAGGACAAAGATATAGTATCTTGAGTAGGTGAAATAAAGACCACTCCAACACCAAAACCCTCTCTAGAAGAGACTCCGTCAAAGAACATCTTCCAGACAACAGTGATTGGAGGAGAATCTTCACAAAAAGTAATAGATTGTTCTTTGATTTCAAGAGGAGGCTCAGGAGCACCAGTGAGTTGCAATAAACTGGATCCCAAATCAGTATCAAGGGAAAAAATAGGATGGTTGGTGGATTTTTCTTCATCACTAATAATGTAGGCCAACTGAGCTTCCTTGTAAATTCTTCTATGATCCCCCCCAAACACAGGAATGGTATCATAGGTGAGGTCCATCTACAAGGTTCCCCCAAGTATTTTTATCCAAGATCTTTACAAGAGCATGCCAAACTTGGGGGTAACATCAACCACCACGATATCCATGGCTACACTTTTCATGGGCAGTTGAAACAAGGTCACAACCAGATATTTGATGACCCCAATACATTCCACCTTCCTAGATTCAAAAGAATATAAGTCATGGTAAGTCTTTGTGATTTATAATCCAAGTTCATCCATGACAGTTTTGGGCATGAGATTATGAGATGCCCCTGAATCCATCAAACAGTTATGCAACACCTTGTCATGTATGTTCAGTGAGGTATAGAAGGGAGGGGATGGATCATCTCTATATTCTACCAAAGGACCTAAGATGACTGTTGTCTTTTCATCTTGACGATTTACTGAGTCAGTGGCATGAGATGAAGGCTCGAGCTGCAATATTTTGTAGAGGCACCTTTTGAAGTCTTCATGCTTGACCAGCTTTGAAAGGGGTACAGGGATTCTAATTTTTTGAATTTCATACTAGAAATTAAAAGAGGGGGGATTTAGAATCTCTGCATTCACTTCTAGGACTGGGATTTTGACCACTTGTGAGGGGTTTTGTTTCTTCTTATCTTTTTTTTTGTCTGCTACATTTTTAGTAGGCTTTTCTTCTCTGGTAGGCTTATCAGGAATGTCATACTTCCCCTCTTTCTTTTTGGACCTGAGGTTATATTTATTTGGATTGTTATTGGTCTTCTCCCCTTTACTCATCTCATTTAGTTGGTTTTCCATGAGAGACTCCTCATATGTAGATTGAGTTAAATGGGGAAATGAAGAGGTGTCTCCAAGACAGTGGATTTCGGGATCAATCTCTTCTTCCTCTCCTTCTTCATCAGTAACAAGTTTATTTTGGAGAGGAGCTTGGATTCTCTGATCGTCCCTATCCCTTCCTCTTTGATCTCTTTGGATAATCTGGGGGGTGTTATTTGGTCTTCTGAAGTTACCCCTATTTTCATCATTAGGGGGATTCCTGTAGTTCTGCATTCCTTCCAATTCCAATCTTTCCATTCTAGAAAAAAGTGATTTTAGTAACTTGGTTACTTCATCCATTTAAGGGGGGGCAGCAGAGGAACCAGAGGTCGAAGCCTTAGACCTACCCTTTTTTATTTCTCCATCATCCTTACTCCTAAGCTTGTCAACTGCCAATATATTGGACTCCACTTCCAAGGTTGCATCTTGCATGTGAGCCAAGTAAGTAGCTCTTCTTTCTCTTAATAGGAGGTAGAAATCAGGGTCGAAAGAACTAGAATAAGTAATTTTGGCAGAGGTTTTTGTAGGTTTAATCTCAGCAGGAATCTTATTGTACATTTTATTAAACCTCTTGGAAAAGTCAGAAACAAATTCCCCTTCTTTCTTCATCAGTGATCCAAACTCTGTAATATAGTAAAGATAATATTTTTTATCTCCCCAATGTGTTAAGAATGCATCATCTAGGGATTCAATTCCATCAATAGATCTAGGAGCCAGGGCCCTAAACCATTTCACAACCTCTCCATCAAGGCTATGAACAAAAATTCTCATCCATACATCGTCATTTACAATGACATAATTTTCTACATAACTATAGAAGGCTTCAAGGTGTTCTTCTACGGTTATGTCTCCCTCACCTGTGAACTTGGGAAACTACTTAAGGTAGCCACCAACTGGGAGAGAATTCAGAGGTTGAGGTAATACAAGAGGGGCATATCTAGTAGCCACTATGGCATCCATTTTGTTTCTAGGGGGATTAGCACCTGCCATTGGGATCTAAACTAGAGGAGAACCAGGAGGAGATGGAGTTATGGCAGGTGAGGCTGGGACTGTGTTTCTAGGAGAAGGGGGAAACAACTAAGGATTTGGAGAAAAGGCTATAGGGCTCGAGGGAAAAAAGTTTTCCCCTTTTGTAAATGCAGCAGCTCTAATAGGGGGGGGGTTTGGTAAATCCCATAGTAGGAGAATCTTCTAAGGTCATAGGTTTAAACCACTGTACAACTTAAGGGGAAATAGGGGTGTCAAATATTTCTCCTTCCAAACCAAGACAAGGAGAGGAGACATCAACATGAATACTCCCAAACTTTAAATTTTTAGACACTCCAGCAAATGGTATAACAGGAGAATTAGAAGTAGCTAATGGAGTTTGCAAAGAGGGATTAAAAAAAATACCAAGATCACCTGGTATAGCAGCTAAAGTACCTTCTCGAGAGGTATTTCCTTTTCTGATAATTTTCTTTGGTTCAGCTTCAGATATTTCTAAAGGAAGCTGTGGGTTAGACCTTTCGTGTCTACCTTTCGGAGCCACAACTGAAACAGTGGAGTTTCCAGGTGCAAGATGCAATATTCAATGGTTTTGATATATAATGCACCTTCAGCATCAGAAGCTCTTTGTCATTCTATCCTAGGGAAATGTCTCCAATTCGTTCCCTGACAACGGTGCCATAAATGTTATCACCGGAAGTCACCTTTAGATTGCATTGAAGGTAATCCAAGTACCCATTAGTTTATATGTCACAATGAATGATTTTAATGAGGTCAAATGGGCGCAAACTCAATATAATATTGTTTTAACTCATAAAACTGGACCAGCATGCTCAAGCAATTGAGGTCTTGATCAAAATTGGTCAGTAAGTTGTAGTGAAGGTGAGTAGGAGGAAGAAATGGTGAGGAGAATGTAGAGTTATTCTATGGACATCAAGTCTTCCAGTAGCCTAAGGAGGAAAAACTTCGAACACAAGATCCTCTTTGGATTCAAAGTTTCAGGAACTAAAGAACGTTAAAGCAAGACTGTAATCAAACATACATCACAATATAGTTAAAACAATCCATGTGAATCCTTCAATCATGGATACTTCAGCAAGAGAGGCAAATAAGATGGAAAGGAAGTTGACTTTCATTAAACAAAAAGTCTCAAATCAAAATACATAACCAAAGAACCAGAGCTTCATCAAAACTTACAATACGGGAGCCTAGCTCAACCATCGACCATAACAAAATATCAAAATTATGTCTTTATACTCAAGACTGACTACAACCACCAGAGGATCGATCAAGTCATGCATCCAAGGCTTTACGTTCTGAGTCTATTCTGCAGATTGTGCATGCAGTCTCCTGTCAGACGCAAGCTCTTACGTCTAAACCTTCTATGTCAGACTATGCATGCAATTCTCTGTCGGACGTGAGCTCAGATCTGCCAGTCATTTCTATATTTCCTTTTATGGAGGGAGATGATTTCTCAACCACCTCCTTCTCTTTTATTAACTACATGCATCGGGATCATAACGGTCTTGAGTCAATTTGGCACCTGGAAAATTTGTTGACCGCACCCCTGAATATATGCCACATGTGCTTTGTTGGGCCTTTGCAAAGAGAACTGACAAGCAGATGTGGACACTGATGATGGGAAGTTGTTGAGATGATTTGCGCAAGCTGGAACAAAACAATGAGTGATCGGAGGCCATGTGGAATGACGTAGTTGGTGGAGAGGTGACTGGAAACGTGCAGGGCCAGTACGTGAGAGATGAGGTGTCAAGGCGCAGGGGTGATGTGGTGAGGGAAAAGGATGTGGAGGCAGAGGGGTGTGATTGGTCAAGGGATACATGACAATATCAGTGGATGTGACATGGAGTGGGAGTGGGAGTGGGAGACACATGTCGGGTGGTGAGAGGAGGAGATCTGATAGCGGGAGAGTGAGTGGAGGACAAGTGTCAGTGGGAACGTGGGCGGTATGGGAAGGCGGTCTTGTAGTTAGCTTGGAGGGGGGTTTAGGTGGTAAGTGGTAATGAGTGGGGGCGTCTGAGTTACTGCAGTGGCAACATGTTAGTGGGGGGGTCTCACTCTAAAACCACCAGCTCGGACCACCCCCCCCCCTTGTTAAAGGTAGAAGGTCAGGGGGGAGGGGGTCTGATATGCGATGTGGATCGTAGATCTGAGCATGCACTGCTCAGCCGCAGATATGAACGCGCTCCTTAGCACAACGTGCCAAAACATCAAATTTCTCAAGAACTTAGGATAAAAACCAAAAGTGGGTCACGCAAGCACCCCCTTCCTACATTTTTTCACCAAGGGGTCATTCCCTAAGAAAATAACCCCACTTATCAAAAATATGTGCTAACAGACTCTATGCTACAATATTTTCACATGCAATATTTTGACCATTGAGTGCTCTAATTTATGTGGGAAATAATCTTTCAGTTGAGATATGTTCTATGACACCCACCAAGATGGAGGATATGGATTTTGATTCTTATGCAAATGCAATTGGTGGTTTGATGTATGTTATGGTTTGTATTAAACTAGACCTTTCCCAAGCAGTGGGATGTTGGGAATGTGTTATATTCTTTGCATGGTTATCCCTAGGTGATGTTCATATTTGTTGAATGTGATGGGGAGTTGCAAGGCTAGTTGACTAGGCCCCCCCACCCAGTGTTTCAAGGGTGGAGCACCTAAAAAAAAGTTGGGTTGTTTTTGGTCCATTTTTTGCCTGAGTCAGTCAATGGATTTTTGGCCCATTGTAATCTAATTCTAGTTAAGGAATTAGGATTGCGATTTAATTTAGGTTCACAGATTAGGGTTTTGGATGTTGCACAATATATAAATATTGTATTATGTATTTTCAAGTTAATACAATGGAGAAGATAAATTTGGGACTCTAAGGTTTGTTGGTTTTCATGGTTAAGGGTTTCCAAGGTAAATTTTTATGTCTTATGTATTTTCAATTGTCATTCTTTCTATTTTTCTTAAGAATCTATATGCATTGTTTCATTACAAATATTTAAAACTTACATCGGAGTCTTGAGTTGATTCATGGTGAACATTGGGTTGTAGTGAAGATGATCTTTATGTATTTGCAAGGTACTTTTCAATATTCCATTTTCTATCATAGTGATTTTTCAAGGGACCCACACTCAATGAATATACAAGGTTACATGGATTATGATTGGACGAGGGGTGTAGATAGAAGGGAATCTACAAGAAGATGTACATTTTCTTATTGTTTGGTGGAGTAGTAAGATGGATGAGAAAGTGACAAGATGTGGTCTCTTTGTCCACTGAAGAGAAAGAGTATAAGGAAGCTACTAATGCCTATAAGGAGTCTATTTGGCTTATGATACTATGTACATAAGTAGGCTTAAGTCGAAGAGATATTACAATTCAATGCAATAGTAACAATGTCATTTGTCTGGCTAATAAATCAACCTTGTATGCAAAGACAAAGCATGTAGCGATCCCATACCATTTCATTAGGGACATGGTAGACGATGGAAAAATGATACTAGATAAATTTGACACTTTGCAAAAGGTTGCAGATGTATTGACGAGACCAATGAGCATAGGTAAATTCAAGTATTCTTGTGAGTCTATGGACCTTATGGCCTCTAGCAATTAGCTCACAGTTTGATGCATTCTCTTTTATATTCTTTCCATATACATGATAAGTGGGAGAATGTTGGCATAGGTGTGTCATACACCTTGCAATCATGTAGTGGAGTAGGTAATGATTGTTAAGTAGTGGCACGAAATAAATGTAGAGTGGTAGAAGGAAATAAATGGAAAGAAATAGAGGGGAATAAATGCCAACTAGTGGCAAGGAATAAATGTAAAAAGAGCACTAGCAGGCAATGAAATCTAAGAAACAACAATTAGTTGGAATTAATTTTTGGTAGTTTCGAGCATGTAAAATTGGAAGAACCATAAATGGTTCATGGTTTTCTTATGCCTATTTATTTAGTGCTAATGGTGGAGAAAAACATAATGTAATGCTAGGGATGGAGGAAAATGGAGTATATGTTTTAACTTAATGTTATGTTACCAAAATGAGTTCTACCATATTTAATGTTATGACCTGCTTTATTCATGAGTTTTTTTAACGAGCATCTTTATGTGTTCATGATGGTATTATGTTGTGACCTGCCTTATTCATGAGCTATTTTTTATTAATGGTAAATTCTATGGAGGTATACATACCCTATCTAGAGAAGGGTAGGGTATGTATACCTCCTACCAATAAAATCATTGGGTGAAAGAAGTGGTCTCATACACCAATTTGATGTATGGCTTTGTCATGACCTTAAAAATAGTAGATTATTATTATTATTATTATTATTATTATTATTATTATTATTATTATTATTATTATTATTATAAACTTAAATACAAATACAATTTAATTTACCTAAATGAAAAAAAAGATGAAGATGAAGCCATTTGTTCTAATGGTTGTTTCTTTAGCTTTATATTTAATACAAAGTCTTGTTGCACCTGAACCTTTTTTATCAGATAATAGATCACGGTCACAGGAAAAAGTAAGCAATTTTCCAATACATATAAGCTCGAAGTCATTACAACAAACTTATTATAAGCTTTATTCATGTCATTTATGAGAATTGAATCCAGATGGGAAGGATAACAATCATTCCTCACAATTATCTAAATTAAACATAATTGACTCTTTTTATTTAAAGAGTATATAATTGTATTTTTATATTCAATAGGTATATAGTTTTCCATCAACTTTAACATAAGAGAAACTTAAAATAAGAGAAACTAATAACATATGTTTGACTTTAAACTTTGACTTAAGGTGTGATGTTTGACTTTAAACTTTGACTTTACTTGTTTTTTGAAAGTGTTTTTTATTTCCATCAATATTAATGTTTGACTTTAAACTTTGACTTAACCTGTTTTTTTAAGTGTTTTTTATTTCCACCAATATTAATGAAAGTGCTTTTTATTTAAAGGAGTGTATAGTTGTACTTCTATATTTAGGGCGTATATTGTTGAAAACCTTGACAGATTTATCTCTTAATTCAAATTTTGTTTTTATTAACTTAAATTTAAAAGATGTTTTAAGTTATGTATAAATTTAAAAATTATAATGACTTAGTAATGGAAGTGGTTAATAGTTTTTGTTATAGACATTTTTTTTCTTAATAGAGGTAAATCAAATAACAACAAACTAGTGAAAGTTGAAAACATAAAATATTTAATCAACTTTTTTTAACATATTTGTTATTCTAAACATCATAACTTTGGGAAAATGGTTCATGTGGAAGGCATTTTCCACATTTTGCTCTTGCAAAGGCAAGGCTTGCTTATACAATTTGTTTCCCATCTTCACATTTTGGGATACCATTTCATTTAGATTTGAGTACATACTTGTGATCTTTTAATGGTTATCTTGGGTAATTTGAAGAATAATCTTTTTACTTTGATTTAATTAATAGGTTTTTTTTAATGTTTTATTTTTTATTTTTAATGTTGTTGGATATTTCTATTTTAATAATATTATAAAATTGGATAAATTTTATAAAAAAGATACATAGTGGATGCATAAAAAATAGAGGATTTTATATTGAAAATTTGTGTTGGAAAGGAGTTCAGGAAAAGTATTTAGAATGTATTATTTAATATGTTAGGTACCAGATTTATTATAATAGCATAAAATAGAAATACTATAGAGAATAACAGGTAAACAACAAAATATAAGAACCACAACACCAAAATAATGATTTTGTTGGTAGGAAACAATGTTCACTTTCCTCTTTGAGGGGGCAACCTTTAGCAGAGCATCGCTCTATTACAATAACTCTCAAGAAAAAAATGCCTCATGCATCCTACTCTTATTTATACTAATTATATCTTCTAAAGATCATTATAAAGGAAGATCCTTCTCGAAGCGGAAGCTTCTAATCGATCTTCTTACATTGACTTGTTCACATTTATTAAATAGGCCTTATTAACTAATGTCATCTTTTATTACATGGAAATATATTATTCTACCTACGTTATGGGTTAGGGAGGTTAGGTCCCTAACATGCCCTCCCCCTAAGAATAGCTTGTCCTCAAGGCTTGAGGTGAGGAAACTGTTGCAAAATGGTGGTCGACTCTCGCTGCTCCAAGACTATTGGTGGTTGCAACCAAATGCAACCTTCTTCACCCAACTTAGGGAGACTAGTTTGAGTTTGGCACTTAGTTCCAATCACCTTCTTTAAGCATGAGACATCAAAAACAGGATGGACCTTAGAATGACTAGGCAAAGCTAACTGGTAGGCCACCTGCCCCAGTCACTTGAGAATTATATAAGGACCATAAAATTTGGGAGCAAGTTTCTGACAATGGTCAACTTTGAGTGAATTGTGCTTATAAGGTTGTAGACGAAGAAACACCTGGTCCCCTTCAGCGAATTGTTGTTTTGAACGACCTTGATTTTCTTATTGCTTCATGTGATTTTGAGCCATGGCCAAATTTACTTTGAGGGTACGAAGAATGGCTTCGTGGACTTTAATATTTTTGTCAACCTCGCGAACCTTTGAGACACCTGGCATGTATGAGAGAATCGACGATGGATTTTGTCCATATACTGCTTCAAAAGAAGTCATGTGAGTAGTTGTATGGTAAGATGTGTTGTACCACCATTCAGTTATAGGTAACCATTGAGCCCACTTATTTTTCCTGTCAGATGCAACACACCTCAAATATGTTTCCAAACACTTGTTGAAAACTTTAGTTCAACCATCAGTCTAAGGATGATAGGCAGTGTTGAGATGCAATTTGGTTCCCTAAAGCCTAAATAATTCTTTCCAAAAATTGTTGGTGAAAGTGGGATCTCTGTCAGAGACAATAGAATGAGGCATGTCATAAAGCTTAAAGATATTATCCATGAAAATTTGAGCCACTATGGATGCGGTGAATGGGTGTTGAAGAGCAAAAAAATGAGCATATTTGGAAAGAGGATGAACTACCACCATGATGACTGACTTATTTCCCAATTTAGGTAAGCCAACAATGAAATCGATAAAAATATCCTGCCAAATAGTTAGTGGAACTGGGAGTGGTTGAAGTGTGCTCGGGGCCTTAAATGTTTCTCCCTTGTTGCGTTGACAGACATCACATTTAGCCACAAAGGTGCAAACATCCTGTTTCATAGCATCCCAAAAAAAAGAACATTTGACTCTTTCAATGGTTTTGGTAAACCCCGAATACCCAACTGTTAGGGAAGCATGAAGCCTTGAAAGAACTGTAGATTTAAGTTGTGATTTTTTTCTTAAATAAAGACGACCTTTGTAGAGAAGCTCATCATTGTGCCAAGAGTACCCTGGAGAAACTGGAGAATTGTCTTGCAATTGTTGGATCAAGCAAGAAATTTTGGGGTCTTGCAACCATTTTTGGAAAACAACTTGGAGCCAATCTGGTATAAGGAAGGAGAGATAAAATAGGGACCCTTTGTCTTCATACGTCTTGGAAAGAGCATCACCAACCACATTTTCTTTTCCCTTCTTGTAAATGATCTCATAATCATATCCAAATAGCTTAGTCACCCATTTTTGTTGCTTCGAGGATGAAATTCATTGTTCCAAAAAATTCTTAAGGCTCTGATGAACTATTTTAATTTGGAAGTGTTGCCCCAATAGATAAGGATGCTAGAGATCCATGGCATGCAAAATAACCAACATTTCCATTTCATATATAGATAAGCCCAAATGTCGCTCTGAAATTTGTTAGCTAGTGAAGGCCAAAGGTCATCCTTCTTGCATGAGGACTACTCGAATTCCTTTCCCATAAGCATCACATTCCAAGACAAAAGTCTTCTTGAAGTTAGGAAGGGCTAGGACAAAAGTTGTGCACATAGCCTCTTTCAAGGCAAGGAAGGATTGATCAGTTGTTGGAGTCCAATTGAAAGCATTATTTTTAAGGAGAGCAATGAGAGGTGCTACAATTTTTCCATAATCCTGAACAAACTTGCAATAATGGTCCATTAAACCCATAAAACCATGCAATCTATTGATAGTTTTGGGGTGATTCCATTCCTATGTAGCTTCAATTTTCTTAGGATCCACCCTTACACCATCCTTGCCGAAAATATGACCCAAGTACTCCACTTCTGAGGCGCCAAAGGAACATATAGATTGTTTGAGGAAAAGTTGGTGTTGATAAAGTAGATGGAGAACTTTATCCACATGGGAAAGATGGGTTGTCCATGTTTTGTTATAGATGATAATATCATCAAAGAAAACTAAGACAAAATGACAGAGAAAAGAGCGAAAGGCATGATTCATGAGACTTTGGAAAGTGGAGGGGACATTGCACAGGCCAAAGGGCATTACCAAGAACTCATAGTGACACTCATGAGTTCGAAATGAAATATTGGGAATGTCTGCCTATTTTATGCATATCTAGTGGTAGTCATAATGAAGACAAGTATTGAGCACCACTCAATTCATCCAATAGATCAACAATGATAGGAATAGGAAACTTGTCTTTGATGGTGAGTTTGTTGAGGGAACAAAATTCTGGACACATGTGCCACATGCCTTATTTCTTGAGGACTGTGACCAGAGGAGAAGAATAGGGGGTGGTTCTAGGGAAATGATCAGTTCTACTTCGGGAGGGTCTGAGGGAGGGGTCATGTTAGTGGGTTCAGTTGACACGGCCACAAGGGGATCCTCAACATCATCTTTTGAAACATACCCCGAAAAGTCTATAAAAATATTTTGTTCCTTACACTTGTTCCCAAGAAAATATTTGTCATCACAATTATAACAAAGGCCTTTGAATTGGTGTTCATCCATTTCTACCCTGGTTAATTTCTGGATCTTTAGTGGAGTAGAAAGAGGAGTGGGAGTGACTGGTTTAGTGCGAGGAATAAAGAAGGGTTTTTGGTTTTGAGAAGAGATAACCTGTTGTGCTTCCTTAACTCTTTTAGTAGCGTCCACCCAACTTTGAGGACATGGCCATGAATCTCATCCTTGAGGCCACTGATAAAACATTCTCAGAAAAAAGCATCAGACATGCCCTTTGTATGGAAAAAAAATTGCTCAAAAGAAACTATAAAGTCTTCCACTGTGCCAAATTGTTTCAACTTTTTCAAATGACCTAAATGGTTGGTGTCAGTGTCAAAGTGTTCATAAATCTCTGCCACAAAGTGTGTCCAAGCCACATTCCCTTGGTGGGCATTTTTTCTTCATTGCCACCATTTCCAACGTACTTGATCTAGATGGAGAACACCATACCGGAGTTTGGACAACTCATATGTAATGCCATACAAAGAGAAATAATGTTCCATTTGAGTTACCCAGCCAGTGGGATCTGAGACATCAAATTTGGTCACATCCACACGCTGAAGGCGTAGGTCACGTTGAAAGTGATGGGGCTAAAAATTCTGGGAATGAGAGGAAGTTTTAGCTTTGGTTTGCAAAGGTGGGTCAGATGAGGGAAGATATGTAGGGATATGCAGCTTGGAACAGATCATCGTAGTGAATGAGACAAACTGGTTAAAGAAGGATTCAAGCTAGGTAGCAAGGTCTTGTTTGAGGTCCTCTATTTTGGCATTGATGGAGGAATGCATGTTTTTATTGACGGTGGAAACATTGTCACTGAGTTGTCTCACTTCTTGTTGCGTTTCTATCAAATTAGAGTGCAAGTGAGCTTCCAAGTCTTAGTTGTGGATGTGGGCCATGATGAAGAGGGAACACGAAAAGGGGCAGGTGGAACCACACAGAAAATGGGTTATCAGTGAATTGTATCACAACAATCAGGGAGATGAGTGGAATCTAATGGGGTAAATCCCAAATAAGGGTGTTGGAAGGTGGTCGGGTCCACATGAAAAAAAAAATTGTTGAAAAATGATAGGTATGACTACGATAAGGGAGAAGAGAGGAATCCAATGGGAAGAAATGACCAAATGATTAACAGCAAGAAATGTGTAGTAATTTTGCAACCCGAATGCAGGAGACACAGTTGCACGATAATAGATCTTGTCTGTTTTGTTTTTGTTTCCATCCCAAGGGTTAGGGTATTCAAGGGTTCTACAGACAAGGGTTTTCCCTGTGTTATATCTCTTTGATATACATGAAAATTCCAACAGTAGTACTCAGCCCAATATCTCAAGGAACCAACTAAGGAGGCTAGATGGTGCCCTTATCCATACTACCCGACTACCCAGGTACTAGAGAGTATCTTCCCGAGTGTTGTTCTCAGTGGCACTATAGCAGTCAGGTGGTTGATCACTTTATCTTCAAGAAATCTAGGTCGATCTGTATGCAGGTGTTGTCTGATGCACTACCATTTGAAGGGGTACCAACAGGGGTTACAAGGATGTCCAATAGATGTGTGCTTAAGTACCACTTGTATTTTCTATGTGTATGAATCCTCGATCGCAGGTTTATGCGTGTAACGACATATCTTTGTGGCTTAAAGACACCGGAATAAGTCTCTACCCTGAAAAAAAAAATTTAACCCATAATTTTCTGCCGACGAATGTGTTGTGATACCACTTGTAATATTCCAAATATAAAATAGCATGCAGAACAAAAATAATTAGCTACAAATGGAAAATAAACAACAATATAACCAAAAAAACACCACAATAATACCAAAATAATACCAGAATAACACCAGAAAGAGCACTTTGATTACTGAGAGAAATGTTCACTTGTCTCTTGTAGTGTACCCATTCACTACCGAGGTTTCCAATCACTCTTAGTTTACCTTTATACATGAAAGATTACATAATTCGTACTGAAATCATAAGCAAATTCTTTTAACATAATTAAACACACTCAAACACAGAGTAAAATATATGGGTACTGCTATAATTAATCATTCCATAGCATTTATCATTAATTCATTCACACAGCGGAAAACATTATACAAAACAGCACAGTCATGTCAAATGTGATAAACATAACTCAGATTACTTATCTTTTATCTGTTGTAGAAAACACCAACCAAGTGCAGGCCTTCCATGAACCTCCCAGCCTTA
>JZKD02S2288314.1:321378-336336 GCA_000966675.3 Picea glauca
AATAATGTGCACATGGATTTTTAGGAAATAATATTAAAATATTATTCCAGGCCTAAGCCCCCTAGGCTTAGCCCCTAGGCTCCACACTCAGCCCCTTTCCCACCTTCCAGCCCCTAGTTCCTTGCCCCTTCTGTGGACGCTCAGTCTCCCATCACTCTTTCATCGTGGACGGTCTGCACTGGTGGTATTTATATTTTATTAATTGACCTGCATACATACAAGTATATCAACAGGCTCCTGGCCTTCAACACTTAGGCTCCTTGGCCTAACAAAACTCATAAGCCTACAGCTTATACAAAACTTGGCTCACCAGCCTATAGAGCATATTTACAATTCTTTGCATATAACATGATCTGTAACGGGGCTCGGCCTTGGGGACACTACACCTCTACTCCTATTTATTCTAAATATGTTTATCCAAAAGAACAATCTAGAGGAAGATCCTTCTAGAAGTGGATTCTTCTATTAGGTCTTCTTACATTTGACTTATTCTTCCTTATTGTTAGGCCTTATTAATATTGACCTTTATTACATGGAAATATATTAGTCTACCTACGTAGGGGTTAGGTCCCTAACATAGTGACACTCATGAGATCGAAATGCAATATTGGGAATGTCTGCCTATTTCATACGTATCTGGTGGTAGCCATAATGAAGATCAAGTTTAGTAAAGTATTGAGCACCACTCAATTCATCCAATAGATAATCAATGACAGGAATGGGAAACTTGTCTTTGATGGTGAGTTTGTTGAGGGAACGAAACTATGGACACATGTACTACGTGCCTTATTTCTTGAGGACCATGACCAGAGGAGAACAATAGGGGTTGGTTCTAAGGCGTATGACACACGGGTCGAGAAATTCTTGAACAATTTTCTCAATTTCATTCTTCTCGGAAAAGGGATTACGATAAGGGCGAACATTAGGAGGAAGACTTCCCTGAACTAGGGGAATGAAATGATGATAAACATAGTCAGAAGGGGGAATTTCATGGGGAGTGGAAAAAACATTTTGGTGTTTGGAGAGGATAGATTGGAGGTCAATATGCAAATAGGGTGTTTCAACTGCTTGAATGGCATGGAGTTGGGAAATAATGCTCGAATGACCTTTTTTTAGGAGATTTTTCGTTCAATGGGAATTGATGATTTCAGGGGAGTCTGTTGTGATACCTTGTAACTTATATTGTTTTCCTTCTTATTGGAATTGCATGGTTAATTCCTTAAAATCCGTGAGGATGGGACTGAGAGTGCATAACCATTATGCACCTAGCACAATGTCACAACCACCCATGTTGATCGCAAACATGTGAGATTTCAGGTTGTACTGACCAATTTGGAGAAGCAGGTTTTCACAATGCCCCCCACATTTCATGGAACCACCATTAGAAATCATGATTTGAAAATTGTTGATGACACGGGTATAGAAATTGGTTTCTTGAGAAATGCAACGATGAATAAAATTATGGGTGCTTTCACTGTCAATTAGAATGATGACCTTATGATTTTTAATGTAGCCAATTATCTTGAGGGTTTGGGGAGCAAAGAAACCAATGATGGAATTAAATGAAATGATCGATTCAACTTATCGTGGATCATATGGAGAAGTGAGATTAATTGTCTCAGGTATCTCTACGACAAGAGAATACTCTACCTCTTTGTCATAAAAATCCTTAGAGATGGCCATAAATAGCTTTCGTTCCTTACACTTGTGCCACGAAAAATATTTTTCATCACAATTATAGAAAATACCCTTGAGTTGGCATTCAACCATTTCTTCCTAAGTTAATTTATGGATCTTGAGAGGGGTGGGATGAGGGGCAGGATTGGGAGGGAGAGGGCGAAGAAGAAAAGAGGGTTTGTGGTGCTAGGAAAAAAAACCTTGTTGTACTTCCTTCGCACATTGAGTAGCTTCCAACCAAGTCTGGGGGCGAGTCATGAGGACCTGGGCTCAGAATTTATTCTTGAGGCCACTAATAAAGCATTCTCGGAAAAAGGAACCAAACATGCCCTCTATTCTGAAAGACAATTACTCAAATACGACAATAAACTCCTCCACGGTATCAGAATGTTTCAATTTGGTCAAATATCCTAGGGAGTGTGTCTATTTCAAAGAATTCATAAAGTTCAACCACAAACTGTGTCCAAGAAACATATCCTTGGAGTGATTTTCTATGCCATTGCCACCATTGTCAATGTTCAAGATCCAGATAATGGACACTGTAAAGAATTTTTTCCAAGTCATCAGTGATGCCATGCAAGGAGAAGTAATGTTCCATTTGAGCGACCCAACCAGTGGGATCTGAACCATCAAATGTGTTCACCTCCACTCATGGAAGAAAAAGAAAATGATGAAAGGGGTTGGACTGAAAAGGATGGGAATTGGAGGAATTTGTACTTTCCGAGTTAGAAGGTTGTTCAGATGAGGTATGGACTCTAGGAAATAGTATTTTTTCTAGGACGTTGGAAGCAAAGGAGTCAACTTGAGAATGAAGATGAGATGCAAGTTGGATGGCAAGGTGGGAATTGATGTCCTTCTCAGTTCCTCCTTCATGCAGTCCATTTTGGCATCTATGTGGGTATTGATGTGGTTTTCAAGTTCTTGGTTGTGGGTGTTGGCCATGATGAAGGTGAAACACAGGAATAGGTAGGAAAGAAGAGTATATGCAAAGGATAGGTGGGTCCATGAAAAAAAAGGCTTGAAATTGATAGATACCACTGCGATCAGTACGAGAAGGGGAATCCAATAGGATAGGTCCCAAATAAGGGTGTCAGGGCCACAGGAAAAAAAGGCTTAAAAATTATAGGTATCACTACGATCAAGATAAAAAGAGGAGTCCAATGGGATAGGTATCAAATAAGGGCACCAATAGGCCCCAGACTTTTTTTTTCTTTTTGTTTACTCTTGTGAAGTTATACTCTGATCCAAATAATAATGCAATGTCAAAATGCCCAATTTCTTAACAGGATTTATGCGTTGAATGACATATCATTATAGTTTTAAGATGTCCGAACATGTCTCTACTCTGGAAAAAAAAAATTAACCCACAATTCCTACCAAGGAAAGTTCTCTAATTCCACTTGTTAGGTACCAAATTTATTATAATAGCAGTAAAAAAGAAATATTGCAGAGAATAACAATGGAACAACAAAATATAAGGAACCGCAACACCAAAATAATTCCTTTATTGATAGGAAACAATGTTCACCTGCCTCTTCGAGGGGACAACCTCCAACAGTGCAATGTGCCAAAGACAATGTTAGGTAGCTAGAGATGTAGTGGGGGGACCCAGAGGTCCCATAATGTTAATAGTGGAGGTCATTCAATGTAAGGTGGACTAGGTCCACTATATTATTAAATAAGGTCCACTATGGTAGTTAGATATAATAAATTAGTAGTTAGATATAATAAATGTAAGAGGACTTCTTAGAAAGTTCTTCTTCTAGAAGATTCCTCCTCTAGAATGTTCTTAGGTGATGGTAGCACTATATAAAGGTGTTCAAGCCATGTAAGGGGACATGAAGATAAGTATTTTATTTGGAGCGGTAGCTCAATAGAAGGAAGCCCCCTCGAAGAGGCAAGTGAACAGGAAAGGATCCCTTCCATAATAGGATCCATTATATGGTTTTGCCCTACCTCAAGGGTTTTGATAATAATAAAGGATATTTTGCATATTATTCTTGTATATCTGTTGTGGTGCTTTTATATTCAGTCTTTAGCACATTAGAGTTGGTATTAGAGCACCTTCCTCGACATTAATTTTGTGGGTTAAATTTTTTCAAGGTAGAGACGTATTCCGACGTCTTTAAGCTATAGAGATCTGTCGTTATGCACATAAAACCGCAGTCGGGGATTCATACATGTAGGAAATACAAGTCGTACTTAAGCGCACATTTTTTGGCCACCCTTGTAACCCCTGTTGGTATCCCTTCGAGTGGTAGCGCATCAGACAACACCTATATACGGATCGGCCTAGATCTCTTGAATCCCTCCATAGATAAACTGATCGACCACCTGACTTCTATAGTACCACTGAGAACAACACTCAGGAAGATACTCTCTAGTACCTGGGTAGTCGTGTAGTATGGATAAGGGTACGGTCTAGCCTCCTTAGTTGGTGCCCTGAGATATTGGACCGAGTACTACTGTTGGACCCCGCATGTATATCAGAGAGCTATAACACATGGAAAACCCTTGTCTGTAGAACCCTTGAATACCTAACCCTTGGAACGAAAACGAAAATAGAATAGACAATATCTATTGTGACGCAACTATGTCTCCTGCATTCAAGTTGCGAAATTACTACACATTTCTTCATGTTAAGCATTTGGACATTTCATCACTGCAGTAATCTTCAGATCAGAGTATAACTCCGTAGGAGTATAAAAAAAAAAAAGTCAAAGTATTGTCCTCAACGCTTGATGTACAACCATATACCAGGGTCCCATGGATAAGTGTGGACCATAGTGCTGAAGTAGACTAGAGAACCATGGTCCCATGGATAAGTGTGAACCATAATGATGAAGTAGACTAGAGAACCAGGGTCCCATTGAGAAATCAAAGCCACCATGTTGAAGTAGTCCAACCACCATTGTAAACCAGGGTCACATGTCCAAGTTCTCATGTGAACTCCACACAGAATATATCGGCACCCAATAACCAACTGAAAATGATGCTCCCAATACTGACACCTATCATGTGGATCCAAATAAGAATATCCATCCACATAGTGGGAAAGGGTCAAAGTTGAATCTAGAAGGAACAACCATTGTAGAATATGCAGGCTAGATGCTGGTAATCATAAATATCTCCTAATATGGGACATTGATGTTCTCTGCAGAAGGTGGAGTAGAGTCATCAAATAAAATATGGAAGTGGTTGTCATCCCAGAAATGACAACTATCCATATACCAATCATCGCAATCGGCCTCAAAATCACACGAAGCATATATTTCTTGATTATATCCATCCCTAATGTCTGCCATAAGAAATATCTCCTGCATGATATCCAGTGAATCTTGAATGCTACGAAAACTATCATTGAGGCCATCTATGAGGCCATCTACAAATTCATCCAATCTGTCATTCAATGTGTCATACAATTAAGATTTGAATGCTTCAGTAATTTATAGAATTTCTTTGAGGGTTTGAGAGGAAATAGCCATATGAACACCCTATGAAAATTTATGAATTCTGCAGTCCCACTGCCATCACGAAAAATGCTAAAAAATAGAACAATAAATTACGACAAAAAATCGCGGTTTTTTCCGGAAAAACCCTAAAAAACTGTTGAATTTAAAATGCTCATAACTTCACTTCCTAGACTTTATTTTAACAGATATTTTTTTTGAAATTGGGTATTTTTTCAAGAGGAATTCAAATACCCAATTTTTTTTGTCAAATTCAGATCGTAATTTTCCAAAGTCTGAATACAAAAGAAGCACGAGAGATATACAAGAATAATATGCAAAATCTTCTTTATTATTATCAAAACCCTTGAGGTAGGGAAACACCATACAATGGATCCTATTATGAAATGGATCCTCTCATGTTCACTTGCCTCTTCGAGGGGGCTTCCTCCTATTGAGCTACCGCTCCAAATAAAATACTTCTCTTCATGTCCGCTTACATTGTTTGAACACTTTATATAGTGTTACCATCATCTAAAAACATTCTAGAGGAGGAATAGTCTAGAAGTAGAACCTTCTAAGAAGTCCTCTTACATTTATTATATCTAACTACCATAGTGGGTCTTATTTAATAATATAGTGAACCTAGTTCACCTTACATTGAATGGCCTCCACTATTATCATTATGGTTCCTCTGCCCCCCTACTACCTCTCTAGCTACCTAACAAACAAAGCAATGCTTTATTACAATAATTCTCAAGAAAAAAACTTATCATGTCTCCTACTCTTATTTATACTAATTCTATCTTATAAAGATCATTTTAGAGAAAGATCCTTCTATAAGTGGAAGCTTTTATTAGGTCTTCTTACATTAACTTGTTTACATTTATTAAATAATATTTATTAAATATATTATTCTATCTACATAAAAGGTTAGGAAAATTAGATCCCTAACATAATATTTAGTAAAATTAAAAATATTTTTAATATCTTATAATACACACTTATTATATCATAGATAAATTACATAATGCAATGTTTTACATGTAATTTAAAAATTACACAATACAAATACAACATATACACAACAATAAATAAATGTTAGTACACAACATTTTTGAAAAATTTATTAAAACTAAATAACCAATGCTATAGTGAAATCTCATAGCAAACTCTTAGGACTTATAAATTTTAGATATCAATAAGCTATAGAAAGCCAAAATTTCAAGAGGAAAAAACCTCGATTACATGGAAGTTGCAAATATTTAAATTATGGATTCAGTTAATTTCTCGAGTAGCTCAAAAATTTATTCAATTAATCACATTTAAAAAAACTCATTTCTCCATATTGATAAAACCTCAATTACATAATAGTTGTATTTGAATTAAAACTATAATGTTAACCTCCTCATGCATTTAATTTCTCGAGTAATTCAAAATTTTATTCAATAAATCCCATTTCGACATATCAAAAGAAGCAACTCTCCAAATCAATAATTTCATATTAATGTAGTTAGAAATTTTAATTGTTATTTAATATACATGAGATAAAGGTCAAATAAGCAAGGGCATTAACTTAACTTAAGTGTTTCTGAGTTATCTCGCTGAAGTTGTGCAGAGTTTGACTCGTTTGATCTGGTCATGATGAGACTCACTATGTTTTATTTAAAAAAAAAAAAAAGTTTTATTACACATGACATTAATATTAATAGTTCCATAACATTTAAAAGGTTCATAACTTGATAAATCATTTATTTATATTTATTACATTATAATGTGGATGATCTCATTATGATATTTTAGTTATAGGAATATACACTTAAATTTTTAAAATATATATTCATAAATTAAAAAGTATGAATTAATAAATTATTATATATTTATATAAATATTTTATATAATTAAAATTTATACATGAAATCGTCTTAAAAAAATTGTTCTTTCTTTTTTAAATATACATGTTTCTTATTCTTTATATATACTATTTTGCATGTACTAAAAAATAAATAAATAAAACAATATGATGTTAGTGTTGTTCTTTCTTTTTTAAATATACATGTTTCTTATTCTTTATATATACTATTTTGCATGTACTAAAAAATAAATAAATAAAACAATATGATGTTAGTGAGGGATGGAATTGCTATATTAAAAATCTCTTAATGTTGTGGACAATATTCAAACTTTTTATGACAATATTCAAACTTTTTATGAGAAAATCTTTTTTTTTTTAAAGGAATAGAGTTTGGGGTTAAGTAATTTACAAAAAGGAAAGCTAAGAATATTAAAGGATACCAAGTAGAAATTTTAAAAATTAAAGGGCATATCATGATCCCTTAGATTCACAAAATCTTCAATTTAGTAGTTAAGTAAGGCTTCACTAAAGCCTCATTGTACCTATTTTTAAAAGTGTCAATAAAACAATCCATGTAATTATGAGACCATTATGATTATCTCCTTTTTAGCCAAGCTCTATGAAATATTTTCAAAAAGAATATTAACATATGGCTAGAAAGCCATAGAAAAAGAGCTAAAGGCCAATCTGGATATAAGAGTTATCATTCAACTATGGACCACCTTGTTATGCTTAGGATTATTGCAAAGGAGTGTCATAATAACAAAACCAATCTTCTATTATTTGTTTCATTGACATTAGAATCTTTTGACACTGTGCCTAGGATTAGCCTTTTGAATATATTAGAAGAGCTAAAAGTTCCTTTCAAGTTGAGAGTTGTTGCAATAGGGTTGTATGAGAACATTATTGTCAAGTTTTGGAATACTAAGGGCCAGTCAAAAGAAATTAATTGTAATATAGGAGTTAAGCAAGGTTGTCCCTTGTCTCCTACCCCTTTTGGCATACACATTGACAAGTTAAAGGGTTGTTTGGAAGAAGAGAGATGTGTTGGCCTAACTCTAGCTAGTATAATTGTCATGATTCTTCTTTACACTAATGATATTGTTCTTATGGCAAGGGGTCCTTATGATCTTGACAAGTAACTAAAAATTCTCAAGGATTTCTACCCTAGTATGGGTATGATTATTAACACTAACAAAACAAAGGTTATGATAATTAAATCCAAAAGGATCACTTACATTAATTTTGTGTATGACAACAATAGCTTGGAGGAAGTGTCTGGATAAAAATATCTCATAATTGATCTTCATCACAAGTTTAATTGGAACTATAACATTGAGAAAATAATAAATCAAGGGTGGAAAGATTATTATGGACTTGAAAACAACTTCAAATTAATGGACCTTTGGCTATGGGATAAGAAGAAACTCCTCTTTGAGGATCTCATCAACTCTATTATGGTTTTGAAGTTTCGGGTTGCAACATATCTAGAGAATCATAGAGAAAGATAGAGAAAATCCAAAAGTGTTCTAGAACTTATAATATCAAAATCAAAGGAAATACACTTTATCCTATCCTTTGTTGGGTATGTGTTATATTATTTACACGAGAAGTAGTGTCTGAGTGTTGCATTGGGCACGTAGGGAGGCGAAGCCCCCCGCATGGGGGTTTGAGGGAAACGCCCCCGAAAAAAAACATTTTCTTCCTTGAGAGACATGTCACATATATAGGTGGTTTTTCGGCACATGGTTTTTTGCCAATGGTTTTCTATTTCTGGTTAAGGAATTAGGGTTGTTGACTAATCCAAGTCATTGGGTTAGGGTTTTGGATGCCG
This sequence comes from Picea glauca, assembly GCA_000966675.3. NCBI lineage: Eukaryota > Viridiplantae > Streptophyta > Pinopsida > Pinales > Pinaceae > Picea > Picea glauca. The sequence continues at coordinate 330,194 of JZKD02S2288314.1, forward strand.
TTGGCTTTTATATGTATATTGTATTGTAAACAATGTATCACAATGTATGAATATAGAATATATTGGTTTTCCTTGTTTGGGTTTCTAGGGGAAAAATATCCGTGTAATGTTTGTATTTTCCATTGTATATTTTCTATTCTTATACTGAAAATCTATTTGCAATAAATATTGTACAAGGTTAAAATATACATCCTCCTCATAGAAGCGAGTATTTTCCCCATTGAGAACATAGTTGTGAATATGTACCTAATGAACAAGAACAAGATAAACAACATGGAATGCAAGAGGCTTCCTAAGATTGCTTCAAAATGCCAAGTTTTCGCTAAATTGTTGGAGAATAAAGGAAGAAGTTTCTCTACAAAATAATGATAATATTAAAAAAATTATTACATCTAAATTTAAGGAGAAATTGTGGCGAGATAAAGAGTTAGAGGATTAAAGAATATTATGATACTATAAAAAGGTGATCAACCCTAATCTTGAAGATCAAAAGTATCTATCTATTTTGAGTAGCATAAAGAAGAAAAGCAGCATTGCTAAAATAAGAATAAACTCTCATGAGCTCTATAATTAAACAGGGCATTGGACGATTCCTAAAAAATCACGAGTTGAAAGAATTTGTCATCTTTGTGACACTAAGAGGGTTGAGGATGAAAACATTTTCTCTTAGAATGTCCTAAGTAGACTCACATCGAATCACAATTTCAAAATATTTGTTGTAATACCAACCTTGCTAACTTTTTAATTCATCAAAATTATGATAATTTGAGAATGTTTCTTTTCAAAATTTTCAAGCTGTAAAACAAACCAAATGTTTCTTTGTCTCTATTAAAGTGTGATAAATGAAACTCATAATTAACACAAACATATTAAAATTAATAAATATTATTGTTATTTATTTTATATGTTATGACATAAGGCCATTGACACTTTAAAAAAAAATATGGATATCTTTAAGTTCCTGGAACTTAAAGAAACATGAACCTATAAGAGAAACAAGTGTTGCATAGCAGCATAGTTGTTGTCGGGATGAGGCTATAACATTCAAATGCCTGGACATTTGCAAAATTGATTATGTCGGGTTGGGGATAGAATATTCAAACACCTGGACATTTGCAAAATTGATTAGTACATAGATTGACTCATTGGAAATTGGATAGGGTTACAAGGAATTGATGGATCAAACATGTAAGAAAAAGAATAAGTCTACTTGCAGACTATGTACATAGACGTCTACAGAAATTGCATATGTATGCATTGGTATTGTGCATTTTACCATTGTCTCCTCCACATGGATGATAAAGTCTACCTAGTAATGTTAGACAGTGACAACACTAGGAATGTAGAAGTACCCTAGCGATGGATAAAGCAAATTATGTTCTAAAATACCTGCAGCTACATAATTGTTCCAATTTTTAGAACATCCATGGCTTGACATTATTTTGGAGGTGCATAATACATCAAAGCTACAATCTAAAATATTTCATTATCAAAGTGTTGTTGTTTCAATGTAAAATTAATAACTCTGGTTCCTTCCCTCAACCAAACTAAATGCTATGTTGGTATGTTTATCAAATTGATTTTTTAAGGAACACTCTTTACTTAAATTCCCTCCTCCAACCAAACTATCTAAACTATATCAAGTTTATGTGCTAACTTCAAATTATACCATTGTGATCCATCAAAAAAAGAAAAAAATCAAACATTATATATATATATATATATATATATATATATATATATATATATATAGGCCCAGTTAGCAAAAGTGGCCTTGGACTTTTTATTTTATTTTTATTTTTTTTAAGGTTTTTCGTAATGTTTTGTATTTTTCCAATTAAATAATAAAACTAAATTTATTTATATATTATTTTCAATGGATTTATACTTCGAACTCTTATTACTGCACCGATGGCGGATTGATGGTTGGGTTTATGAAAACTGTGTTTTTCAAAAACAAATATTTTTATTTAATAAAGTTTGTATCTCATATTTAATTACGAAGTAGAATAAGAAGAATTTTTATATTATTTTTATTTAGTAAAGTTTATGTCCCCTATGCTAGATATTGATTCGCTTTAAAATATTTGAACTTCAAAACTCCTATCAAGAAAACAACAACTTCAAATACAACATCTTGTTGACGACACTAGACTATTTGTGATCGATTAAACAGAGTTTCGATATCTTATGCCTAAAATTTGAACTTAAAACTCTTATCAAGAAAACAACAACATCAAATACAAAATCTTGTTGAGGGCGCTAGACTATTGGCGATCGATTAAATAGTTTCGATATATGATGCCTATGATTACAAAGAATCTTGATCGAAAAAACATTTATTAGCGATTATGAATCCTAATTAACAAATAGGATCAATAAACTAACAAAGATACTATGTTTAACCAATTTTGTCTAAGAGACATACTTGACTGGTCAGGATTGCAGATCGCAAATCATCCGATATAAAAATTTAATAAAAAACATTCCAACTAAACTTTTGTATCAAAAGAATTTAACACCACTAATTGTTTTTTAAATAACCTGTACAAAACCGATGAAGAATGCACAAAGAAATGTGATTTGCAAAAAAATCACCTACAACTATGTTGTCTTCGGATTCGAACCCTGCACAGTCAATATTCATCTAGAGAAAAAAATTATACACTCTTTTTCCCATATTGTTTTCATACATAAACTCAGTCGTCCAACGGAACAATAGGTTCAATGTTTAAGCGATCGCTTCGTGTATCTAACAGCCGAGCCAAAATTGGCAAGCCATCCAGAAAAATCTTCGACACTGAAAGTATTTTAGAAATATTTCCGTTGTCCCCACCACAACCACCTTCTTCGTCTCTGATAGATATCAAGCCGTCCAATATCACGAAAAGATAGACTACTTGTGTTAAATAATATCTCAAATATATCATTAATATATTGAAGATTCTAATTACCCTATAAAGGTATCTTAATCCTCAAGTTACAACTTTTTTTCTCTTTATTACTATATATTGAGGTTTTCCCCTTTCATATTATCTCATATAATTATACCAATACAGTCATACCACATTATTAGTCCCTGTTGAAGGAAAGCCAGGGAATCTAGCGTTCGATTAGGCATGGAACGACTATTAACTTATGTTTGACTTTTAATACATGACTTCTATCCTTCACTTTGGAGAATAATTTGTAATTTTTTATATTAAATATGTTCCAGAAAATTGTTTATTTATATTTCTATTGGGTCTTAACATTTGAAGTCTTATTGGAGGCTTTTCTCCTCCCAATGTATTATTTTCATTTCATTCTATCTTTTTAGGATGATTTGCAATATGTTTTTTTTTTCAATCTACATATCGTAAGTTATAAAAGTTCTAAGTTTGTTATTATTGCATAACCTACATAACCTAAGTTCTAAGTTTGTTAGCTAGTGTCATTGAATTAACACTTTGCACTATGCTCAAATTTTAGTGTCAATGCATTAACACTTTTCACTGCACTCAAATTTCAATGTCAAGCCACCGTCTACACCCAAATTTCAATGTCAGCACCGCCTTCTCTTCCTCCTGCATTTTCCATGCAAGCAAACACATGGCCTTAGATCTGTTACCCATGATTTTGGTCTTCATGATGATGTATTGATGATGGTGTACTCAGGCTCTTCATAATAAATTTCTCCTGAGAAAATTTACTTTCATCTCTTCCCAGAAAACTCATTTTTGGAGAAGGTTTGCAGGCTGCTAATATATTTGGGTGTGAGAATGACCCATTCTCGCGGGTTGCTTTAAGCCAAGGTGCGAATTTATCACATTGTGTTAAATAGACAGGGTGCGAACTCTTCCTAAAGCATGGAAAAAGATGAATTCTCGATGTTTCTAGAAGGGAATCTTCTAGAAGGATGGGTTGGCATTCGAATGGGTATCCTTGTATTGGATTCCCTAATATTTTGGGATCATTCTTATCCAAGTAACTATCTCATTCTCTCCTATATATTGAGGGAATTCTCATTGAAAAGGTTAAGCAAGATTCATTGGAGAATTGGTGAAAGAATTGTGTGAAGGACTTAGCTTGAACAGCAGATTGGAGACTCTAGCAAGTCTATCAAGAGGATTTGATTTTCTTCATATTGAGAAAGTGTGTGTGTTGGAGCCAAGAGCCATCGAAAGGAAGCTTGCGACATCAAGGCTATCAGGTTGTAATCTTTACTTTCAATTAATATGATACAGTGGCATGTCCCTTTCCCATAAAGCTATTCTCACTTTATTGTGTAATTCCTTGATCATACACATAAGTTAATTGTTGAATATATTTTTCTATCTTCACTTTGGTTGGTTTGTGTTGTCTTGGTATTGACCTCACGAGAGCACCGGAGCGAAGCAGGAGCAACAAAGACCCTAGGAAGCGATAATAAGGTATGGTATTTGTTTCTTCCTCCTAGTTAATTCGATGGTCAAAACTTAGGGAAAGAGTCATGTCCTGTCCTGTTTTGTTCTAGACCCAGGTGGATCTAGGGAGATTAGTTAGTGTCCGCACTACCGATTAGTCTGATAACAAAATTGGCGACTCCACTGGGGATCATCCCATTTTATTTGTGGATTTTGGTATTTTTCTGTGGCCATTTTCTCTTGTTTTACTTTTCTCCTTTCCTATCAATCTCTAAGTCTTCAGGATATCCTGATAGACCCTTTGGGTCCAGAGACGTTTTCAAATTTTGTTTCATTTTCCAAAAATTTGACTAGTTTCAGAGGTTCTCGCACTGCACTTCACTGTAGCCTGCGAGAATCCATAGAGTTCTCATCCTGCCTTTAGGTTCAGTGCGAGGTTCTCGCACTCTGCTCGAGGGCCACCTACGAGAATCACTAATTCTCACACTGTGTAGTATTACCAGCCTGCGAACTCATTTTTTCAAAAATTTGGATTTGAGTTTTGACATCTTCAACTGCCCAGATCAGTCTAGGTGCCTCATAAGAGTTTCTTGGACCATTTATTGGTGTCTTTCTTGTCTTCGTTTTTGTGCGTGAACAGTCTTAGGATTTCAAAGGCTTTTCTTGTCACTTTTGTCTTGACTTTCGTTTCTTGACTTTTCTTGGCAAAATCATACTCTCTGATTTCGGAATCTGAGTGTGTTTGATTAGTTAAGAATCGGTGATCACTTGAAAGTTGAATTTCTTGGTCTTTATCATTTGTTTATTGTTTGAAAGATCACTTTTCTTATGCGATTGAAAAGACTAGATTGGTTTGATTGTTATTTTTGTTTTCATTGAAAGAGTGGATTGGGTTTTATCATTGCTTGTTCATTGGTTTTTTATTTTTTGTACTCTCATTAGTATGGTGAGGGTCCTTTTTGAAAAGTGAACAAAGTTTTTATTTCAAAAAAATCTTTTTCATCTTCGAAAACATTGAAAATCAATTGTTGCAATTATTGAAAAAGAAGCAATAGAGAATTGTTATTGATGCTTGATTTGTTGCATTTACATTTTAAAGGAAATTTTGCATTGTAGTTCAAGGTTGATCTGGAAAAATTTATCTTTCCCTCCCATATATAGGATTCATTGAATGAAAAGTGATATATTTCATTCTCATCCATGCATTGTTGGGTCGGAGTCATACAACATAAGTTTCATCTCTGTTTCCTTTGAGTAAACAACAGCGCTTAATAACATTGTGCAATCATAAAATTTAACTAGTAACCCTTTTCTAGGGCTCTATTACACCAACATTTAGCTAGGCTAGCGCTTTGGAGTAGGAAGAGAGATACACTCTCCAAAAGCACAAAACACACAATAGCATCTTGTATTAGGGAGTGTTAAATTCCATTTGCAACATCTTGTCATGGGAAGCCCTTCTCACACAAGGGTAAAACACGAGGTCGCATTGCTATTGATAGAGTTACTCACCCTGCTTTGTTGATATCAGTGTAGAGATTGAACGTATTATGGGGATCACTCGGAGGTATACCCACAATGATGAGTGGAATCCTTTTTGAGTTGATTTCGGGCTAGATACCCTGCCCTTGCGTGTGGATCGGACTATCGACTGTTCCCCCGGGCTTTATTGTTGTTGGTGGTGACCTTAGTGGCCTATCTTTCTAGGTTCTTACACGAGGTGACTGTGAAGGGGAAAGTCTTCACGGTACCTGGAAT
>JZKD02S2288314.1:355173-371786 GCA_000966675.3 Picea glauca
TGTGATTTTAAAATTATCAAAAAGAACAAAAGATAGAATGTTCTAACTTAGCATAGTTTTTATTCCATGAAAAATAAACCATAATTACTGTGATTTTAAAATTATCAAACGAACAAAAGATAGAATGGTCTAACTTAGCATAGTTTTTATTCCACGGCTTTTCTAGTAGCCATCTTGAATTTTAAAGTTTCATCTTTAAAATATGGAAGATTGTTCGGAGTCAAAGCTTTACCTAAGCAAACACTTGTTCCTGGATCGGCAATGGGGAAATCTCTTGCTTCAAAAACACATGTTCCTGGAGGGGCAATGGAGAAATCTCTTTCTTCAGGAAAAGGCGCCTTAGCTAGGAAAGTGGGATTGCTACGAATAGAATCAGTATACCCTAATTCTATTGATCAATATCATCGACACTACCCATTCTAAAATGTTGAGGGAGGGATGTCTATTCGTGAACCATTGTAACCCACTTTCTGGACATCGTGCGAAAAGAAAGAAAATAATTAGTCATGTTTTAGTTTCTCTTCGACCTAAACCCTATATATATGTCATTTTGTTGATTCCAAAAATAAAATACAAATTGATTTTCCTATTTCCATACTGATATGCATCTTGATTCTTCATCCAGAATATGAACCTCCACTATAAGGAATAGGTAAAGAAGGAAATTAATAAAATGCTCGCAGCAGGATTAATTTTTGGAAATGCTTACGATCGATATTTTCTTTGGGGCTCAAGGATCTGAAGACATTGTGGTTAGGTAAAAAGGATAAAGGACCAAATGTGACCCAGATCTACTAAAGGGAGTGATTTGGAGCTTCTGTCAGACTAGCTGAAGGAAGCAAGCATCATCGGATCAAGGAGTCGGTTGTAACGTGGTGAACTAAACAAACCCTTCCTTGTTTGTTGGGGTGGATGGATTCGTTCGAGTAATGGAATTCTTGAAGAGAGGAATTGAACCACTAGAAATTCAGACTACAAAGGAATCCAATCACCCATTAGTCTACACAACAATATAGGCAATACTTCCCCTCTTTATAATAATGAAACCAATCCTATCCATCTAATCACAAGTCTGTTTGGTGTGGAATAATTATAATTCCAGAACATCTTTCAACTGCACACGGACAAAGTAGAGCATCGATCCATATTTCGTTGGGGTCTCACCAGGCTTCCTTTGCTGCTTGAATGAAGGAGTGCAATTATTGATTTGGTTCACTAGCCAAATTCATTACTAAACACAAACCTATTATTATTTGACTGCTCACAAACACTATTTACATGAATTTCAGGACCTTATCCATGCTGCAACTGTAGATCTAACAAGGTGCATAGCCATTCTCTCCAAGATGTAAATATGCTTCATCTGCTCTTCCACCAGGCCTGAAAACTGCACTATGGCCATTACGTACATGAAAGTTAATGTTTCCACTAGAAGTCTTTACAGCCTTGTATGTTTGAAGCATAATTTTAAGATCTATCAGCACTCCTCCAACCTAAAAGTCAAATATCATTGTTATACAACATCTATGAAATCTAAATCAAAACAAACAAAAATGATTTTGTATGCATGGAAAGCACATCCTTCTTCTGGTGGAAAGTATATAGATACTTGTTCTCCCCAAAAAACACCAAAGGAAGAGACAACAGATGGTAAATACCATGAAGCATCTTTCTTTAGAGAAGTAACCAATTCTTTTCCAACCTTATAAGTGGTCATCATAGCAATTTTGATAACTATGAGAATACAAAATTGTTTGCTCGTCATAAAGAAACCTCTGGATTGATATTTCTGGTCTTAAAGAATCCACATTAACAAGGATAACAATCCACTCTTTAAAATAATTACTAGGATGAAATGTAGAAAATGAGAGGACCACCATTAGCAGTATATTAGTCACTAATATTTTCAAGTGCCACCGTAGGGTTGGTAATAGAAGCTTGGAGCTTGCTCTCCCTATTGCTCTAGAAGTAAATCATGATTATCAAGTGCCATTCCAGTCATTGCAAACTTAAATTAATGTGGAGTTGTTATCTACACTTGTCATAATAAGTAAAAAATAAACAACACCCTGAATAATAAAGTAAAAAACAGACAACACCCTGAAAGTACAAATTTAGAATTGGAAACCAGAAAGACTTGTGCTTCTACTTTGTGATAACACCGAAAAATGATCAATAGAATCTAAGCTACAATTACTCACCAATAAAGTTTTGATCCAAGTACTCACCAATAAAGTTTTGATCCCCTTAAGATACCTGAATTCAAGACTACTATTGCTATTGTAAATTCTCTTATTCTCAAGAAGAGCATAAGCCACTACAGACTCAGATCGATAATTTCATAAAGGGAGATCAAGATCTGAGGTTTAATTTGTCTAGTAAGGAATTAGGGTCATTAAGATGACAAACTGAAGACTAAAATTGAAGTTCAACAGTTGTGGAAATAATAAAGTTTCAGATTCAACAAACTAAGGTATTCCTAAATAGAAGTAAGTATGTTTCCAACTTCATAAATGATATAATCATTGAGCCAGATTTCAATCATTTTTATCATGGTCATAAGGAGCAATTAGAAGAAACTCGATCTATAAAACTATAGGAGAATTTGTCTAGACAAGTTACTTCTAGCAGTGTTCCAAAAGGAATGTTAAAGCTGGCATATGAATATCTAGTCTAGTGAATCATGCTTGGAGGCAACTACCGACTCCTGAGACAAAGACAATACAGAACAACAACTCATAAATTAAAACCAACAAAAGAGAGGTTAGAAATGAGTTTAAAATCATGAGAAATTTTGAGAGTTAAGGCATCAATTTAGCTCATTTAAGTGTAACAATTGCTAGATATATGAAAAAATAAGCACGTTAGATCCAACAAATTTATCTTCTTAAGATATTATATCAACCACACCAACAACAAAAAAATGCAAATCGATTTATGAGTTGGATAACTATTCCTGGGTGTGATGATAAACAACAACTCGACAACTTTGTTACTATCTTCGACTGCCCACACCATTATGCCAAACATTAGATTATGATCAGAGTAATATATTTGACTCAAAAGCCGACGGGTTCGAGGTTGTTGGAGTTGTAGCATCGCAACGCCTCTTATATCATTCTAGTGTGCATATCACGCTATGAAATATCATATACCTATGATATTGCATAACTTTATCAAATGAAAAATGCATATCAAACTATTAAAGACCATTAACCTATGATACCGATTATGATATTCACTCTGAACACCCGAGCAAAAATATTCATGGCCATACTCCAACACTGGTGCAATGATATTCCTGACCTTCTATAAACAGGGTAGGTGTGAATGTTGTTGTTATTAAGCAATTTTTCTTTATCCATGTCTAGAAAAACCACCGCGCTATACGTAGGTGGGTGGGAATGTTGGTGCTACTAAGCAATTTTTCTTCATCTAGATCGAGAAAAACCACCCGACAATACCCATAATTATTTATACAACAGGTAGCGTTAATCTTGATTCCACATAGCATTTACAAAAGATGTAAATTACTTGGCTACCCAATTTGTGATATTCACGTGTTAGATTTCATATGCACCACTTGAAGGCATCCCTGACACTTGTGATAAGTGAAGAAACATGGATTCTATTCATCAACATATTCACCACGACTTCCCTGACATTTGTGATGAATGAAGGAACATGACTTTATTGTTTTTTGTTTTATTATTATTATTATTTGTTGTTCTTTATTAATGGAATCTAAGACTCGTAGATTTTCATATGCACAGTGATTCAACGAAGTTAAATCAATAGAAAAAGAAGTGTATGGTATTAGAGCTTCAACCAGATTCGACCAATCCACGGTGGCAAGAATGTCCCCCCATTCTCCTATCCCCCCCATTTGACTAGCCCATTTCTTCAACCAACCATTTTTTCTTCTCCCAGCCCGGGTTGATTCGACCAACAAGCAACAAGCAGTCGTGTTCATCAAGCCTCGGTTTAGTTTGTCAAGTTGGACTTGGTCATAATATTTGGTAAATCTATAGCCATCCATCGATATAGTCAAGCTATAGTTGTTCATATAGTTGTTTTCATATAGTTGTTCGTATTGTACCTGCAATGGTTATGTCTGCACCTGACTGAAGTGGATGAATAGGTATTCCAGCTTTGGCATAACGAAAAATGGATACCACTGAATAATTAGTGCATTATTTCTCTCCAGCGCATGCTAAGATGTTCACAAAGATAAGTATGCCCGCTTGTAACTTTACCGTGACAGCAACAACTATTTCCCCAATGACGGATATGGTATTTCACAAGACAAGGGTTCTTTGGTTCCTCCATCTTTGTTTGAACCTGTATAAATCAATTAATCACATTTCAAAAAAACTCATTTCTCCATATTGATAAAACCTCAATTACATAATAGTTGTATTTGAATTATGAAAATATAATGTTAACCTCCTAATGCATTTAATTTCTCGAGTAATTCAAATATTTATTCAATAAATCCCATTTCAACATATCAAAAGAAGCAACTCTCCAAATCAATAATTTCATATTAATGTAGTTAGAAATTTTAATTGTTATTTAATATACATGAGATAAAGGTCAAATAAGCAAGGGTGTTAACTTAACTTAAGTGTTTCTGAGTTATCTCGCTGAAGTTGTGAAGAGTTTGACTCGTTTGATCTGGTCATGATGAGACTCACTATGTTTTATTTTAAAAAAAAATGGTTTTATTACACATAACATTAATATTAATAGTTCCATAACATTTAAAAGGTTCATAACTTGATAAATCATTTACTTATATTTATTACATTATAATGTGGATGATCTCATTATGATATTTTAGTTATAGGAATATATACTTAAATTTTATTTTTTTAAATATTCATAAATTAAAAAGTATGAATTAATAAATTATTATATATTTATATAAATATTTTATTTAATTAAAATTAGTACAGGAAATCGTCTTCAAAAAATTGTTCTTTTCTTTTTTAAATACACATGTATGTTTATGTGTATTAAAAAATAAATAAATAAAACAATATGATGTTAGTAGGGATGGAATTTCTATATTAAATATCTCTTAATGTTGTGGACAATATTCAAATTTTTTTATGAGAAAATATCTTTTTTTTAAAAGGAATAGAGTTTGGGGTTAAGTAATATATAAAAGGGAAAGCTAAGAATATTAAAGGATACCAAGTAGAAATTTTAAAAAATTAAAGGGTATATCTTGATCCCTTACATTCATAAAATCTTCAATTTAGCAGTCAAGTAAGGCTTCTCTAAAGCCTCATTGTACCTATTTTTAAAAGTGTCAATAAAAACAATCCATGTAATTATAAGACCATTATGATTATCTCCTTTTTAGCCAAGCTCTATGAAATATTTTCGAAAAGAATATTAGCATATGGCTAGAAAGCCACAGAAAAATAGCTAAAGGCCAATCTGGATATAAGAGTTATCATTCAACTATGGACCACCTTGTTATGCTTAGGATTATTTCAAAGGAGTGTCATAATAACAAAACCAATCTTCTATTATTTGTTTCATTGACATTAGAATCTTTTGACACAGTGCCTAGGACTAGCCTTTTGAATATATTAGAAGAGCTAAAAGTTCCTTTCAAGTTGAGAGTTGTTGCAATAGGGTTGTATGAGAACATTATTGTCAAGTTTTGGAATACTAAGAGTCGGTCAAAAGAAATTAATTGTAATATAGGAGTTAAGCAAGGTTGTCCCCTGTCTCCTACCCCTTTTTCCATACACGTTGACAAGTTAAAGGGTTGTTTGGAAGAAGAAAGATGTGTCGGCCTGACTCTAGTTAGTATAGTTGTCACGATTCTTCTTTACACTAATGATATTGTTCTTATGGCAAGGGGTCCTTATGATCTTGACAAGTAACTAAAAATTCTCAAGGATTTCTACCCTAGTATGGGTATGATTATTAACACTAACAAAATAAAGGTTATGATAATTAAATCCAAAAGGATCACTTACATTAATTTTGTGTATGACAACAATAGCTTGGAGGAAGTGTCTAGATAAAAATATCTCATAATTGATCTTCATCACAAGTTTAATTGCAACTATAACATTGAGAAAATAATAAATCAAGGGTGGAAAGATTATTATGGACTTGAAAACAATTTTAAATTAATTGACCTTCAACTATGGGATAAGAAGAAACTCTTCTTTGAGGCTCTCATCAACTCTGTTATGGTTTTGAAGTTTCGGGTTGCAACATCTCTAGAGAATCATAGAGAAAGATAGAGCAAATCCAAAAGTGTTCTAGAACTTATAATATCAAAATTAAAGGGAATACACTTTATCCTATCCTATGTTGGGTATGTGTTAGATTCTTAGCAAGAGAAGTAGTGTCTGAGTGTTGCATTGGGCGCGCAGGGGGGCGAGCCCTCCGCGCGAGGGTTCGAGGGCAACGCCCCCAAAAAAAAACATTTTCTTCCTCGAGAGACGTGTCACATATATAGGTGGTTTTTCAGCACATGTTTTTTTGCCAATGGTTTTCTATTTCTGGTTAAGGAATTAGGGTTGTTGACTAATCCAAGTCATTGGGTTAGGGTTTTGGATGCCGCTGGCTCCTATATGTATATTGTATTGTAAACAATGTATCACAATGTATGAATATAGAATATGTTGGTTTTCTCGGTTTGGGTTTGTAGGGGAAAAATATATGTGTAATGTTTGTATTTTTCATTGTATATTTTCTATTCTTTTACTGAAAAATCTATTTGCAGTAAATATTGTACAAGGTTAAAATATACATCCTCCTCATAGAAGCTAGTATTTGCCCCATTGAGAACATAGTTGTGAATATGTACCTAATGAACAAGAATAAGATAAACAACATGAAATGCAAGAGGCTTCCTAAGATTGCTTCAAAATGCCAATTTTTCGCTAAATTGTTGGAGAATAAAGGAAGAGGTTTCTCTACAAAATAATGATAATATTAAAAAAATTATTACATCTAAATTTAAGGAGAAATTGTGGCGAGATAAAGAATTAGAGGATTAAAGAAGATTATGATACTATAAAAAGGTGATCAACCCTAATCTTGAAGATCAAAAGTATCTATCTATTTTGAGTAGCATAAAGAAGAAAATCAGCATTGCTAAAATAAGAACAAACTYTCATGAGCTCTATAATTAAACAGGGCATTGGACGATTCCTAAAAAATCACGAGTTGAAAGAATTTGTCATCTTTGTGACACTAAGAGGGTTGAGGATGAAAACATTTTCTCTTAGAATGTCCTAAGTAGAYTCACATYGAATCACAATTTCAAAATATTTGTTGTAATACCAACCTTGCTAACTTTTTAATTCATCAAAATTATGATAATTTGAGAATGTTTCTTTTCAAAWTTTTCAAGYTGTAAAACAAACCAAATGTTTCYTTGTCTCTATTAAASTGTGATAAAYGAAACTCATAATTAACACAAACATATTAAAATTAATAAATATTATTGTTATTTATTTTATATGTTATGACATAAGGCCATTGACACTTTAAAAAAAAATATGGATATCTTTAAGTTCYTGGAACTTAAAGAAACATGAACCTATAAGAGAAACAAGTGTTTCATAGCAGCATAGTCCCTGTCGGGATGAGGTTGCAATATTCAAATGCATGGACATTTGAAAAATTGATTATGTCGGGCTGGGGATAGAATATTCAAACACCTGGACATTTGCAAAATTGATTAGTACATAGATTGACTCATTAGGAATTGGATAGGGTTACAAGGAATTGATGGATCAAACATGTTAAAAAAAGAATAAGTCTACTTGCAGACTATGTACATAGACGTCTACAAAAATTGCATATGTATGCATTGGTATTGTGCATTTTACCATTGTCTCCTCCAAATGGTTGATCAAGTCTACATAGTAATGTTAGACAGTGACAACACTAGGAATGTAGAGATACCCTAGCGATGGATAAAGCAAATTATGTTCTAAAATACCTGCAACTACATAATTGTTCCAATTTTTAGAACATCCATGGCTTGACATTATTCCGGAGGTGCATAATACATCAAAGCTACGATCTAAAATATGTCATTATCGAAGTGTTGTTGTTTCAATGTAAAATTAATAACTCTGGTTCCTTCCCTCAACCAAACTAAATGCTATGTTGGTCTGTTTATCAAATTGATTTTTTAAGGAACACTCTTTACTTAAATTCCCTCCTCCAACCAAACTATCTAAATTATATCAAGTTTATGTGCTAACTTCAAATTATACCATTTTGATCCATCAAAAAAGGAAAAAAATCAAAAATCATATATATATATATATATAGGCCCAGTTAGCAAAAGTGGCCTTGGACTTTTAATTTTTTTTTTAAGGTTTTTCGTAATGTTTTGTATTTTTTCAATTAAATAATAAAACTAAATTTATTTATTTATTATTCTCAATGGATTTATACTTCGAACTCTTATTGTCGCACCGATGGCAGATTGATGGTTGGGTTTTTGAAAACTGTGTTTTTCAAAAAAAAAATATTTTTATTTAAGAAAGTTTGTATCTCATATTTAATTACAAAGCAGAATAAGAAGAATTTTTATATTATTTTTATTTAGTAAATTTTATGTCCCCTGCGCTCGATATTGATTCTCTTTAAAATATTTGAACTTCAAAACTCCTATCAAGAAAAAAACAACTTCAAATACAACATCTTGTTGAGGACACTAAACTATTCACGATCGATTAAACATAGTTTTGATATCCGATGCCTAAAATTTGAACTTGAAACTCCTATCAAGAAAACAACAACATCAAATACAACATCTTGTTGAGGGCGCTATACTATTGGTGATCGATTAAATAGTTTCGATATATGATGCCTATGATTACAAAGAATCTTGATCGGAAAAACATTTAATAGCGATTTTGAATCCTAATTCACAAATACAATCAATAAACTAACATAGATGAATTTTGTCTAAGAGACATACTTGATCGGTCAGGATTGTAGATCGCAAATCATCCGATATAACAATTTAATAAAAAACATTCCAGCTAAACTTTTGTATCAGAATATTTTAACACCACTGTTTTTTTTTTTAATAACTTGTACAAAACCGATGAAGAATGCACAAAGAAATGCAATTTGTAAAAAAAACACTTGCAACTCTGTTGTCTTCGGATTCGAACGCTGCACAATCGATATTCATCTAGAGAAACAAATTGTACACTCTTTTTCCCGTATTTTTTTCATACATAAACTCACTCATCCAACAGAACAATAGGTTTAATGTTTAATTGATCGCTTTGTGTATCTAAAAATTGAACCAAAATTGGCAAGCCAGCGAGAAAACTCTTCGACACTGAAAGTATTTTAGAAATATTTTCAATGTCCCCACCACAGTCGCCTTCTTCGTCATTGATGGATATCAAGCCGTCCAATATCACGGAAAGATATACTACTTATGTTAAAAAATATCTCAAATATATCATTAATATATTGAAGATTCTAATTACCTTATAAAGGTATATTAAGCCTCAAGTTACAACTATTTTCTCTTTATTACTATATATATCAAGGTTTTCCCCTTTCATATTATCTCATATAATTATAGCAATAGAGTCATACCACATTATTAGTCCATGTCGAAGGTAAGCCAGAGACTCTAGCGTTTGATTAGGCGTCGAACGAGTATTAACTTATGTTTGACTTTTAATACATGACTTATATCCTTAACTTTGGAGAATAATTTGTAATTTCTTATATTAAATATGTTCCAGAAGATTGTTTATTTATATTTCTATTGGTTCTTAACATTTGAAGTCTTATTGGAGGCTTTGCTCCTCCCAATGTGTTATTTTCATTCCATCCTATCTTTTTAGGAGGATTTGCAATATGATTTTTTTTTCAATCTACATATCGTAAGTTATAAAGGTTCTAAGTTTGTTATTATTGCATAACCTACATAACCTAAGTTCTAAGTTTGTTACCTAGTGTCATTGCATTAACACTTTGCACTGCGCTCAAATTTTAGTGTTAGTGCATTAACACTTTGCACTGCACTCAGATTTCAATGTCAAGCCACCGTCTGCACCCAAATTTCAATGTCAACACCACCTTCTCTTCCTCCTGCATTTTCCATGCAAGCAAACACATGGCCTTAGATCGTAGTGTAATTTTATCCATTTCATAATGTTTTTGCTTCCTGTTACAAACCTGAATCTAAAACTCAAATCATTGTAGTTTCTACCATGTTTGTTTGGAGGAGGCCGAACATGAGAATGGATGTAAATACTGTAGAATGCTTGTTTACAAGGATAGGTGATAGTACGGGGTGGGAATGATAGAATGTATTAAATATGTTTTGCCTGCAGATGGAGATGCTCCCGATCTAACCATGATAGCAGGGATAAAAGGAGAAGGATAAAAGGAAAAAAGATTTGAGACTCAAGACTGAAGGAAGATCTCTAAATGGAACTAAGACTAGCTTCTTGAAGTGGAAGCACACACTTATATATGCTCTACACTACTCTACACTAGCAACATAGCTTCTAACATATCAAATACCACTAACAACATAACATGTGTTGAAGTTGTTGTTTGTGGGCTAAGATCCTCGACCTACAATTAAGGTATGAACTATGGGCTATCCCTATCACTATATGGGCTATCACTTACATTGATTTATCAATAAATCAAGAACAAGATGCAATATATCATTTTATCTCCTCTTACCTGGGCTGTCACTTACATTGATTTATCAATAAATCAAGAGAAATATGCAATATGTCATCTTATCTCCACTTACCCAACCCCATACAGAGAAGCTTGCATAGTGAAAAATAAACCATAATCACTGTGATTTTAAAATTATAAAAAAGAACAAAAGATAGAATGTTCTAACTTAGCATAGTTTTTATTCCACGAAAAATAAACCATAATTACTGTGATTTTAAAATGATCAAACGAACAAAAGATAGAATGTTCTAACTTAGCATAGTTTTTATTCCACGGCTTTTCTAGTAGCCATCTTGAATTTTAAAGTTTCATCTTTAAAATATGGAAGATTGCTCGGAGTCAAAGATTTACCTAACCAAACACTTGTTCCTAGATCGGCAATGGGGAAATCTCTTGCTTCACAAACACATGTTCCTAAAGGGGCAATGGAGAAATCTCTTGCTTCAGGAAAAGGTGCCTTAGCTAGGAAAGTGGGATTGCTACGACTAGAATCAGTATACCCTAATGGTATTGATCAATATCATCGACACTACCCATTCTAAAATGTTGAGGGAGGGACGTCTACTCATGAACCATTGCGACCCACTTTCTGGACATCGTGCGAAAAGAAAGAAAATAATTAGTCATGTTTTAGTTTCTCTTCAACCTAAACCCTATATATATGTCATTTTGTTGATTCCAAAAATAAAATACAAATTGATTTGTCTATTTCCATACTGATATGCATCTTCATTCTTCATCCAGAATATGAACCTCCACTATAGGGAACAGGTAAAGCAGGAAATTGAGAAAATGCTCGCAGTAGGATTAATTTTTGGAAATGCTTATGATTGATCTCTGCTTTGGGGCTCGAGGATCTGAAGACATTGTGGTTAGGTAAAAAGGATAAAGGACCAGACGTGACCTAGATCTACTTAAGGGAGTGATTTGGAGCTTCTGTCAGACTGGTTGAAGGAAGCAAGCATCGTTGGATCGAGGAGTTGGTCGTAACGTGGTGAACTAAACAAACCCTTCCTTGTTTATTGGGGTGGTTGAGTAATGGAATTCTTGAAGAGAGGAATTGAACCACCAGAAATTCAAACTACAAAGGAATCTAATCACCCATTAGTCTACACAACAATATAGGCAATACTTCCACTCTTTATGATAATGGAACCAATCCTATCCATCTAATCACAAGTCTGTTTGGTGTGGAATAATTATACATCCAGAACATCTCGCAACTGCACACGAACAAAGTAGAGCGTCGGTCCATATTTTGTTGGGGTCTCACCAGGCTTCCTTTGTCGCTTGAATGAAGAAGTGAAATTATTGATTTGGTTCACTAGCCAAATTCATTACTAAACACAAACCTATTATTATTTGACTGCTCACAAACATTGTTTACATGAATTTCAAGACCTTATCTATGCTACAACTGTAGGTCTAACAAGGTGCATAGCCATTATCTCCAACATGTAAATATGCTTCATCTTCTTTTCCACCAAGCCTGACAATTGCACTATGGCCATTACGTACATGAAAGTTAATGTTTCCACTAGAAGTCTTTACAGCCTTGTATGTTTGAAGCATAATTTTAATATCTATCAGCGCTCCTCGAGCCTAAAAGTCAAATATCATTGTTATACAATATCTATGAAATATAAATCAAAACAAACAAAAATGATTTTATATGCATGGCAAGCACATCCTTCTCCTAGTGGCAAGTATATAGATACTTGTTCTCCCCAGAAAACACCAAAGGAACAGACAACAAACGGTAACTACCATGAAGCATCTTTCTTTAGAGAAGTAACCAATTATTTTCCAACCTTATAAGTAGTCATCATACCAGTTTTGATAACTATGAGAATACAAAATTGTTTGCTCGTCATAAAGCAACATTTGGATTGATCTTTCTGGTCTTAAAGAATCCACATTAACAAGGATAACAATCCACTCTTTGAAATAATTACTAGGATGAAATGTAGAAAACGAGAGGACTACCATTAAGAGTATATTAGTCACTAATATTTTCAAGTGCCACCGTAGGGTTGGTAATAAAAGCTTGGAGCTTGCTTTCCCTATTGCTCTAGAAGTAAATCACGATTATCAAGTGCCATTCCAGTTATTGCAAACTTAAATTAATGTGGAGTTGTTATCTACACTTGTAGTAATAAGTAAAAAATAAACAACACCCTGAATAATAAAGTAAAAAATAGACAACACCCTGAAAGTACAAATTTAGAATTGGAAACCAGAAAGACTTATGCTTCTACTTTGTGATAACATCGAAAAATGATCAATAGAAGTTGAGCTACAAGTACTCAC
Organism: Picea glauca; assembly: GCA_000966675.3. Lineage (NCBI taxonomy): Eukaryota > Viridiplantae > Streptophyta > Pinopsida > Pinales > Pinaceae > Picea > Picea glauca. Next base: position 368,209 of record JZKD02S2288314.1, read on the forward strand.
CAATAAAGTTTTGATCCAAGTACTCACCAATAAAGTTTTGATCTCCTCAAGATACCTGAATTCAAGACTATTATTGCTACTAGAAATTCTCTGATTCTCAAGAAGAGCATAAGCCACTGTAGACTCAGATCGATAATTTCATAAAGGGAGATCAAGATCCGAGGTTTAATTTGTCTAGTAAGGAATCAGGGTCATGAAGATGACAAACTGAAGACTAAAATTGAAGTTCAACAGTTGTGGAAATAATAAAGTTTCAGTTTCAGTTTTAGATTCAACAAACTAAGGTATTCCTAAATATAAGTAAGTATGTTTCCAACTTCAGAAATGATATAATCGTTGAGCCATATTTCAATCATTTTTATCATGGTCAGAAGGATAAATTAGAAGAAACTCGATCTATAAAACTATAGGAGAATTTGTATAGACAAGTTACTTCTAACAGTGTTCCAAAAGGAATGTTAAAGCTGGCATATGAATATCTAGTCTAGTGAATAATGCTTGGAGGCAACTACCGACTCCTAAGACAAAGACAATACAAAACAACAACTCATAAATTAAAACTAGCAAAAGAGAGGTTAGAAATGAGCTTAAAATCATGAGAAATTTTGAGAGTTAAGGCATCAATTTAGCTCATTTAAGTGTAACAATTGCTAGATATATGAAAAAATAAGCACATTAGATCCAACAAATTTATCTTCTTAAGATATTATATCAACCACACCAACAACAGAAAAATGCAAATTGATTTATGAGTTTGATAACTATTCCTGGGTGTGATGATAAATAACAACTCGACAACTTTGTTCCTATCTTCGACTGCCCACACCATTATGCCAAACATTGGATTATGATCAGAGTAATACATTTGACTCAAAAGTCGACGGGTTCGAGGTTGTTGGAGCTATAGCATCGCAAAGCCTCTTATATCATTCTGGTGCGCATATCACGTTATGAAATATCATATACCTATGATATTGCATATCTTTATCTAATGAAAAACGCATATCAAACTATTAAAGACCATTAACCTATGATACTGATTCTGATATTTACTCTGAACACTAGGGAAAAATATTCCTAGCCATACTCCAACACTGGTGCAATGATATTCCTGACCATCTATAAACAGGGTTGGTGGGAATGTTGGTGTTATTAAGCAGTTTTTCTTTATCCATGTCCAGAAAAACCACCATGCTATACACGGGTGGGTGGGATTGTTGGTGTTACTGAGCAATTTTTCTTCATCCAAGTCGAGAAAAACCACCCAGCAATACCCATAATTATTTATACAATGGGTAGCATTAATCTTGATTCCACGTAGCATTTACAAAAGATGTAAATTACTTGGCTACCCAGTTTGTGATATTCACGCGTTAGATTTCATATTCACCACTTGAAGACATCCCTGACACTTGTGATAAGTGAAGAAACGTGGATGTCATTCATCAACATATGCACCACGACTTCCGTAACATTTGTGATGAGTGACGGAACATGACTTTATTGTTTTGTGTTTTATTATTATTATTTGTTGTTCTTTATTAATGGAACCTAAGACTCGTAGATTTTCATATGTACAGTGATTCAACGAAGTTAAATCAATAGAAAAAGAAGTGTATGGTATTAGAGCTTCAACCAGATTCGACCAATCCATGGTGGCAAGAATGTCCCCCCATTCTCCTAGCCCCCCCCATTTGACTAGCCCATTTCTTCAACCAACCATTTTTTCTTCTCCCAGCCCAGGTTGATTCGACCAACAAGCAACAAGCAGTCGTGTTCATCAAGCCTCGGTTTAGTTTGTCAAGTTGGACTTGGTCATAATATTTGGTAAATCTATAGCCATCCATCAATTTAGTCAAGTTATAGTTGTTCATATAGTTGTTCGTATTGTACCTGCAATGGTTATGTCTGCACCTGACTGAGGTGGATGAATAGGTATTCCAGCTTTGGCATAACGAAAATGGATACCACTGAATAATTAGTGCATTATTTCGCTCCAGCGCATGCTAAAATGTTCACAAAGCTAAGTATGCCTGCGTGTAACTTTACCGTGACAGCAACAATTGTTTCCCCAATGACGGATATGGTATTTCACAAGACAATGGTTCTTTGGTTCCTCCAGCTTTGTTTGAACCTATATAAATCAATTATATCAAACCGCTTCTCCCTGTACGTAGTAAAAATGCTTGTTCATTCAGCATCATCCAGGAGGGAATAGAGAGACCTGGGAAAGTGGTGGAAAGAAAAACTTTCTATTGTTATAAAAACTGAAACGCGTACAACCTCACTTCTGCATCAGAAGCATGTAAATTGTTGTTTCTATTGTATCCCACATACTCTTCCATGCAATACACCTAAAATTTTGTGTGTTGTTAGTGGCTTCCGATGTTGTTATTCTCTCTAATAAATTAGAGAATATATACATGTTTTACCTTGCCATGATGCGTACTCTTCCATGCAATACACCTAAAATTTTGTGTGTTATTAGAGGGTTCCGATGTTGTTATTCTCTCTAATAAGTTAGCAAATATATACATGTGTACGCATCAGATTATGTATAAATTATTTTCCTGATTTTATTTTTCTTTCTTTGGTTATGATTATAATCATTTCTAATGTCTGGTAGTCGTAATGTCACATGTAAAATCCCCTGCAAGGTAAATGAAAATGAACCGCATTCTCATCATAAAGGGAATAGCCAATGTAGTGACACTTGTTTTATTAGAAACATCTTTCTCCACTTACCATATTTGAAGGTCTACTCCATGATTGGGTGCCATTATTTTTAGATTTGTTTTTTGGTTATTTATTGCTATTCTTATTTGAATTATTTAAAAAGTTATAAATGTAGTGCCATGGCATTTATAACATTACAAAATCTATCCAAATACTTGACGTTGATAATATGCCTCCTTGCAGTCATTTACTACATCCAAACTATTGGAACCACGAAAACAGAATAAATTTGACTATTGATGGTCTTGATATTGTGATGAGTGAAAGCTATTTTGCTTCGACGGAAAGATATCACACCCATCTCTTAGTTCATTTTATTCTCATTGCACCACAAATCTGGAGTTATTATTGCGTGTACAACATTATTCCATACCAAATTATGAAATTTCCAATGGTAATTTGTTTAGAATATAGTCGCTCTGGCCCCGCTCCGCTGGAATCAGGTGGCGCACACCGCTAAAATAAAATAAAGAAAATATTCCTCGCTTGGCAGTACCTCCAGCCTGGAATCTTGTTTGTTCCGGTGGCCTCAGCTGCCCTCAGTAGTTACTGGGTCGCTGTCACAGACGGAAAATCCATTTGTCCGTCGGCGGGTAATAATAATAATATATTGTTTTTTGGCATTTTGTGTTTGGAGATCTTATGATAATCTGATGACTAGGGATTTTGGGGTTTGACTGGACGGGGGGATTGTGCACTTTATAGGCGGCCGCTTTTCTTAACCGCTAAGCGATGGAAATCTTTCCATGCTGGACCTTCCTCCAGCCTAACAAGCATGGAATATGGAATTATTTAATAATAATAAAAACCAAATTTATTAATTCCTTTTGTCACATCCGCTT
>JZKD02S2288315.1:0-10919 GCA_000966675.3 Picea glauca
AGGTCGAATAACCGAAGTACAGGTGTACAAGAATGTTTGTATGTATTTTACATCTTGCAATAAATCTAACTGAACATAAGTATCACCATGATAAGCATAATCCTATACCATATCCATATATATATATATATATGTGTGTGTGTGTGTGTGTGTGTGTGTGTGTGTATTTGCTTAAAGAATATTTAAATTGGTATGAACACAAATGAAGTTTTGGAATATATACAAAAATAGTAAAATACATATATACATATATGTTTTTTCCTATTTCAGAACTACACATACATCTAATACACAGAAAGATTTAGATATTCAATCACATGAGATTTCAACTAAGTTTCTATTGATAGGAATGCACCAAAGGCATAAATTTATGGTTATGCATACCACAGTGAAAATATTAAACTAAGCCCCAGTGTCATGTAACACAATACAGAGTTTGCTCGATATATAACATTATTTGTTTGAATTGTAGGAAAGTTTGTACATTCTTTTTTAAGCTAATGAATGATCTGTATAGCCAGAGGCTTTTGATTTATAGTTCTTTTACAACCGAATAACCCGGGAAAGAACCTAGTACCCCTTGAAAAATGAACTTGAATCCTCCAACATTTAAAATACTAGAAATCAGAACTCGAATACCTTTTTTTGAGCCTGGCGATATCCAGATCTATTGACCGCGAAATATCCAAGTCCTGCAAAGGATATTAAGAGTTAGAAAAAAGGATTATGAAGAATAAAGGAATTAATAGAAACAAAATTATTTTCGAGAACTAGTAAACAACGAAAATTAAATATGAAAGAGCAAGCAACATTCAGAAAGAACCCACAAAACTTATTATTAAGGAATCAACACTAGGTCAATACTTACCTTGAGGTTGGAATAGGGTGTTTCCTTCTCCATCAACAGTGATGAGTGAACGATCCATAGCCCGAAGGGGAGGAGTGTGCTTTTAAATGACTGATGGGTACCCTCACAATGGACAAGGTGCACAACTCGAATAGGTAGTCACCACGGTGGACTAGTGATTGGAAGGACCAATGACCGAGAAATTCATTCAAGATTTTGTCGAGCAGGAGGCTCTAGAGAAGCAGCAGGTCGATGCAGCTTGAGCCAAGATCGAGGCCTTCGAAGCAGAGTTTCTCAAATCAGAGTGATTCAGGGTGAGTCACAAGTGAGTGTTGGGGGCCTGTTTCCCCTCAACAAAGTTTTGGAGAACCTTGGTCTTGTTTGACCATTTTTGGGACTTAGATAGGCTGGTTAAAGACAAAGTGCCAGGCGAAGTGGAGATCATGGGATATTGCCCATTTTTTGTAGGATTTTTGGGTTTAGGTCTTATGTAACGGGTATGGGATGTCATCCCATTGTGTTAACCTATGTTTAGGCCCCTTTTGTAAATTATAAATAAGTAGCTTGGCATTGTAAGTAGGAGCTAGATATGAGTCAGTTGTAAGCCAGTGAGATAAGTGAAAATAGTTGTAAATGCCATGTGCATACTGTGTGTTGAGAACTTGCAGAGCTAAGTGCAAGTGATTGTAAGAAGGCTCTATGGTGTGCCAATCTCGGGGAAGGAGGATATGGTGAGGTGCGTGCATATCTCTTGTCTTATGCAGAATTGGTTTTGTGGATCTGTGCATTGAAAGAAGATAATAAAGAGAATAAGAGTTGGTGGGCGTAGCCCCACGCTGGGGGTGAACCACATATATCCTGTGTTGTGATTGTTTTGTGTCATTGATGTGATTTATTCTTAGTGATGAATCTTTATGTATGTTAGATGCATATGATATAGTAGCTTAGTTGTTAATAACTTGGATGAGTTCTATATCTATTGATGCAATGTGCTAAATGGTCAGATATTCTTAGATATTGTTGAATATTGCATTGTTCTGTAAATTAGGGTTTTACCTACGATGTGAATAAGGGTTAAAGATTAATGAATGTTAACTACTAAGTGATCTGTTAAAGCATTTTGATCACATATTTGTGTCCTATATGGGTTGTAGACACTTGTGTCCTACAACCCCCCTACCTCTACCTAGGGTGAGACTTTATCTGCTTTGTAGGTGTTGTCGAAAGGGTCGGTAGTTAGGGTTTTGTTGGTGCATTGTTGAAGCGTTGAACTTTGGTTCTGCCCCTGGGACAACATAACTCTTGAGTGAAGTAAAGAAGGAACAAGAGATGAAATTTTTTGTGGTAAGGAATCCCAGAGTCATCCTTACAAGTATTTCTATGGATGATCTTTCAGAAGAAATTCAGGAGTTGTTGGAAAATTTGTTTACATAGTAGTGGATGAGTTACCTCTCTCATTGCCACCTATCAGGTGTATCAACCATCACATTGATTTAATACTAGGATAATTTTTTTCGAACAAAGAAACATACATATTGACACTTCAAGAGAATGAGGAGGTAAAGAAACAAGTCTAGGATCTGATGGACAAGGGATTGGTAAGAGAAAACTTGAGTCCATGAGTAGTACCAACTGTGTTGAACCCGAATAAATATGGAGGATGGAGAATGTGTACAGATTCAAGAGACATAAACAAAATCACCATCATGTACAAATTTCCTTTGCCTGGGATGGATGAATTAATGGATTGTTTGAGTGGAGAAAGCTATTTTTCAAAGATATATTTGAAAAGAGGATATCACCAAATAAGGATGAGAGAAGGTGATGAGTGGAAAACATCCTTCAAGACAAATGAGGGGTTGTATGAATGGCTTGTTATGTCGTTTGACTTAAAAAATGCCCCGAGTAATTTTATGAGATTGATGAATGAGGTATTGAATTATTTCATTGGTAAATTTGTGATTGTATATCTAGATGATATATTAATCTTTAGTAAAACTAAAGAAGAGTATTTGAGGCACTTAAAATTGGTAATGAGAAGATTGCAGAAGAAGAAACTGCTGATAAATTTGAAGAAGTCCTCTTTTATGAAGACGCAACTCATTTACTTGGGTTTTGTAATCTCTTCAAATGATTTGAAGATGGATCCACAGAAGGTGAGAGAAATCAGAGAATTGCCATCACCAAGGAGCAGATTTGAGGTGAGGAGCTTCCATAGATTACCAAGTTTCTATTGGAAGTTCATTAGAAATTTCAGTGGAATTTTTGCACCAATATTAGATATAGTGAAGAAGAGAAATGAGTCATTTAAGTGGATAGAAGAAGATGAGAAATGTTTCAGGATATTAAAGGAGAAGATAATAGAACAATTGATTATGGTCTTTCTAGATTTCGGGAAGACATTTCAAGTCTAATGTGATGCCAGTGGAGTTGGAATTGGAGCAGTCTTGAGCCAAGATAATAGACATGTTGCATATTTTAGTGATAATTTGAATGACACCAAGAGGAAGTACTCCACATATGATAAATAATTTTATGCAGTAATTCAAGCCTTAAAGAAATGGAGGCACTATCTTGTTCCAAAATATTCTGTTTTGTATAGAGATAATCAGGCTTTATAATTCATAACCAAACAGGATAAGTTAAATCAAATACATGCTAAGTGAATAGAATTTATGCAAAATCTCACTTTTGTCATTAAACATATTTCTGGTAATGCTAACAAAGTTGTTGATGCATTGAGCAAGGGATGTCTAATTCTGCAAGAATTTCGAGTGAAAAACTTAGGGTTTGAACACCTTAAGGAGATGTATTATGATGATATAGATTTTAAAGAGGCATATGAAGCATGTGAAAATCCTGTGATTAGAGACAGGAGCCAGTTGACAAAGCATCTGACTCAATATGGATTTTTGTTTAAAGGTAGCCAATTGTGCATACCGAAATGCTCAATGAGAGATAATCTACTGAAAGAAAAACATAGTGGAGGTCTAGCCGAACATTTGCACAATTGAACAATTCATATTATTGGCTAGGTATGATGGAAGAAGTGAAGAAGTTTGTGAAAAGATGTAAGATGTTTCAACATGCAAAAGGAAAGAGACAAAACAATGGGTTGTATCAGCCATTGCCTATTCCATATAGGCCTTGGGATGCAATAAGAATGGATTTTATGTTGGGATTGCTAAGAACACAAAGGGAAAGTGATTCCATATTTTTTGTAGTTGATAGATTTTCAAATATGGAACACTTTATCCCATGCTAGAAAACCAGTTATGCAATGCACATTGCAAATTTGTTTTTCAAGGAAGTTGTGAGGCTTCATGGGTTTCCCAAGAGTATTGTTTTAGATAGAGACACTAAATTTGTTGGTCATTTTGGGAGGACATTGTGGAATAAAATGGGGATATAATTGTCCTTTAGTTCAACATATCATCCTCAAACGGATGGATAGACTAAGGTGGTAAATCAGAGTTTAGGAAATTTGTTGAGGAGTTTGGTCACTGAACATTGTAGTCAGTGGGATCCTATTCTATCACAAGAAGAGTTTTCATACAATGAATGATTAAACATGAGTATAGGAAAGAGTGCATTCCAAGAGGAGTATCATATTTGAGAGATCTAGAGTATAATGAATTCATAAGCGCTGGATAAGAAGACTTTGTTCCAGAAATGCAGAAGCTTCATAATCAGATCAAAGAGAAGTTGCAGAATAGAAGAAAAAAAGATAAATGCAAAGTTGATCAACATAGGAGAGAACTTAAATTTGGAGTGGGAGATCAAGTTCTATCACATCTCAGGAAGGAAAGGTTCCCAAAGGGAACATATAACAAACTAAAAATGAAGAATATAGGACCATGCAAGATCCTAAGGAAATTTGATGCTAATTCTTATGAGATAGAGCTGGCATAGGGTGTGGGTATATCACCCATATTCAAGATTTCAGACATGTATCCTTACAGGGAAGATGACACAAGAAGATCAGAAGATCAGAAAGAGGTCCAATGGGAGAAGCAGATGCATGTAGCAGAAAATTTGTAGATGGAGAAGATCATATATCATAGGACTAGTAATAAGACTAGGAGGAAGACATATTTTGATTATTTGGTAAAGTGGAAAGGACACCCAATAGAAGATTCCAGTTCATGGGTAAGTGAATCAGATATCCATAAGCATGGAAAGTCAGTGCAGGAGCTCATGGATATGAGTCCATGAATTCTTTTCTAGAGGAGTATGATGCAGGAACATCATCATCAAAACATGAGTGGAGGATAACTCAGCACCCCAATGCACATTTTTGAAGTGATTTTGAATTTCAAAGAGGGCATGTCATGAAATATCTAAAAATATTGTAATTAAAGAACATCTTAAATGTTTAGGAGATGAACCATTGCATGAGATCAATGGGGAGTGTATTTTCCTTTAATGTAATAGATTTCAGTACAGATTCGAATCATTTTCTCTTATCTATATTTCTTGAACATTTGTTGTAATAAGCCTTAGTAGTTGAAATATTTTAATTTTATAGGATAACACTAAGGTAGTCGGAGGGAAAATCTATATGAGATCTTTTGTATAAATAAATGTATTGTTTCCCATAAGAGGCTACTGAAGTAGTTGTTGTTGAAAACGTTGAAATTTATCTAAGTTGTTGTAGATACTGTTGAATCTTATCATAGTATATGAGCCCATGTACATTTCATTTGAATAAATATAATAGAGAAGCGTTGATCCCAAATGTCTGGTGTTTCTATTACTGTGTCTATCTGAATGAATGGTAGGATTTATGTTTAATTGTAATTCTTTGTTATTTACTTGTTCTTATGTTATGAATTCATTACATGGCTGAATGTATGAATCTGTGAGGTTTTATATAAGTTTCAATTGTTTCTCTTCATGATCTTATGCAAGGAGTGCATATTGTCTATAAGGAGTGCGTTGGCAGAGTCTAGTTTGACTCAGAATCTCAGGAGAGATAACATGGAGCTTTGTATACAAGGTGTGCATATTTTCTGCAAGGTGTGCGTCGACATAGTATTTTTGAATGAGAATCTCAAGAGGAATAACTCAAAGTTTACTTGTAGTAGAGTGTAAATAATTGTTGCAAGGTGTGCGCAGTCGCTCACAAAGTTGAGTCGTGGAAGGATACTTGTTGCAAGGTGTGCACATAGTCAAAATTCAAATAAGTGTCGAAGAAATGCTCTAAGGAATTATAGGCTTCGAGGAAGAACAAGCTTAGAAGGGGTAGCAGGTGAGAATTATTCAATAGGGAGGAGCCCTTTAAGATTCCCCAAATTAACGAGCGAGATTCATTCGGAGGAAGTGAGATCATTCCAGACCATGAGATATAGGAAAGCTGCATGAAGATTAGCCTTGGAGTCCTTCATTACTCCGAGTATTCGAAGGTTTGAAAGTGTTTTGAGAGCAGGATTGTCGAAGTCCCAAAGCTGCAAAGTGAATCCTAGTCGTCGGTATTGAGGAGGATAGGTGGTCGCAAATCGGAGAGTTCATGCGAAAGTACTCCTGAATCTTTTTGTGGAGAAAATAGAAAACTTCGTGAAGTTGTGAAGGATGAAGTAGATATGGACCATTGGATATATAAGAATATGTGGAGAAGATCCACTTACCTCAAAGGATAAGCACTTTGGTGAAAATTATTTGTGGGGTGTGAAAAAATCCCGAAGTTGTGAAGTAGCGAAGTCCATCAAGGTCATCGATCTCAAGAGGACACGCATAAAAATATCATGGAATTCAAATAAAAGAACAAGGAGAAGGTGGAGAAATTGACTAGAATTCGTCCAAAGATCCAAAAGGTAAGAAGATAAATCCTAGTTGTCAATTTTGTAGACATGTGGCATCTGATATATCACTTCGATGATAGAGCACTTCAAGAAAAACAAAGAGTGAAGGCAAAAAAAGTATTGAAGGATGAAGCACCGAATTCCATCTGAACCATCCATTGGAGAAGGATGCGTGGCATAAGATCTGTCACTTTGGAGGATTGACACTTTGGAAGAGAGAGGAGAAAAGGGGCGTTGACTAAAAGTCACCCGAAGTGGAATCAAAGGACAATATTAGCCGTGGATTGAGACGAGCACGTGGCACTTGATCCATAGCTTCTCCTAGAAAGTACTTCAGGGAAAAAGGTTTAGGAGAATTAGAAACTCACGAACATTGAAGTTTTAAAGTAGATCATAGGCATTGGATGCCAAGGGAGCGTGGGCCGTAGATTTGGTCCAGGTGATTTCGTCGGTTTGGAGTTCAGGGAACAAGGAGTCAACTGCATCCAAAACCGTTGAAGCTTGAATTCATAAAGGGAGTTTGCCTGAGGTCATAGCACATGGTCATATTGAAGAAGATCCTAGAATAGGAGCTAGCGCTTGCCAATTGGTGTTACCAAAAGTGTTAGAGAATGGGGTTGTAGTTGAATTGGACCTGTGTGGTAAAAAACAAGGGATATGTGTAAATTGTTCCAGGTTCTACTAGAGGCCCGAAAAGTTGATTTGGCTTCGTGTTTTGAAGATCCTTGACCAGGAGGTTAAGCAACCTCGAAGAGAGAAGGGGGGGTCTATGTCAAGTACCTGGGTAGTCGGATAGTACGGCTAAAGGCACCATATAGCCTCCTTAGTTGGTTCCCTCAGATATTGGGCCGAGTACCATTGTTGGACCCCGCAAGTATATTAGAGAGATATAACACATGAAAAACCCTTGTATGTTGTCACCTTCCATACCCTAACCCTTGGGAAAGAAATAAAAACATAACAGACAAGATCTATTATCGTACAATTGTGCCTCATGTATTTTGGTTGTGAAATTACTACACATTTGTTCCTATTAATAATTTGGGCATTTCAACACTACAATACTCTTCATATAGGAGTATAACTCCATAGAGATAAAAATAAAAAACAAAAGTAAAAAAATTCTAGATCGTGTTGGAACCATTATTTGAGCCTTATCCAGTTGGATTAGTCTCTTCACCCTTATCACAGTCATACCTATCATTTTTAAGCAATTTTTTTCCCATGGACCCGACCCCCTTCAAACACCATTATTTGGGCCTTACCCCTTTGAATTCCCCTTGTCACCTTGATCTTCATTATACACTTCACTCATAACCCATTTTTTGTGTGGTCCCACCTGTCTCTTTTTATTTTCCATCTTCATCATGGCCCACACCCATATCCAATACTTGGAAGCTCGCTTCAATTCCTTGTCCTCTAATTTAATAGAGACCCAACAGGAAGTGAGGTAGCTCAGTGCCAATTTTTCCACCATCAACAAAAAAATGCATTCCTCTATAGACACAAAAATGGAAACCATCAAACAGGACCATGCTACCCAGTTTTCATCCTTCACTACCATGATCTGCGCTGTTGTAGGAAAATCTCCCTGCGGACAAGTAGATCGCCTCTAGGAGCTCGACCCTAACTCTAGATAGAAAATGATTAACAAGGACATTTACCTCCTTTCAAATCTATCTAAACTAACACATGAGAAGGAAGGATGACAGAGGTACCTTTTATCGACATTTGTCCCTGCACACTCTGAGTTGCACTCCAATCCTTTGTTCCTCGCTGAGTTCTGTGGACAAAACAAGATACGACCACTTCCTACTCTATTGATATTAGCTTGAAAATAGATCTATCAATTAATGATAAGTTCATGTGACATTAGACACAAACTAGAAAGAAACAGGCCAAGCGTGTCATATTGATGAGAATAACGACAACAGTACTTATAATCCTAGATGCGAATGTGACAACTTCGTCAAGTCATCTTCGTCTAAACCTTGCCTGAAAGATCCACAACCTAGACAACAATAGCTTCACTGATCACTCTCCTTTGGCTGACTTTGTATTCTCTCCAAGATCATAAGTTTCATACCAGCAGTTCTTCCCCCTTTCCACCATCACAGAGCCTGCTTATATAGGTTAAGAGGAGCTTAACCTCTTGAGTTATCTTTAGAACAAGTTCGGAACCTTCTCCTTAGATCAGGGATCTCTTGATGAAACCAAGAATTTGAACACAACTGCCTCCTAATCTCGAAAGATCCTCCCCTTATTCTCCTCAACGGGCAAACTACTACCTCAGATTAGACAGCGCTCCCTTAGAAGGGGAATTAGAGCACTGTAGCGCTCCCTGGTAAGATTTAGGGGAGAGGCAATGCCTTTAAGATGAGTAGCACTCCTCTAGAGGGGGATGGGGAGAGTTATAATGCTTGTTGAATACTTGTAGGGGAGTGCTAGCACTTCTAGGGCTGAAATAGGGGAGCGCTCCTCCTCAAAACCTTTGTTTCAGGGCCCTCTTCAGGTGTCAAGAGTTATTTGACTTCAGTAAACCAGTTCACCTTCTTCAAATCAAGCATATGAGATGTTATAAGTGTCTCCTTAGTGTCATCAACATGGCAGTATGTCTGAACATCATTTGTTACACTTGTGACCAACTTGCGACACTTGCGAAAGTTTTAAGGAAGATTTGACACTTACAACAATTGAGAGGAATATGCGACACTTGTGACCAACTGAGTAATTTTGACGTGTAACAGAATGCCCCCTAAAGTATGAAGTTAGAAGATGCCAACTGATAAATGAAATACTTTGTAGATGTCCAAGCAAGGGTATAGACTTAGAGAACCTGACAGAAGCTGCACAAAAACATCCAACAAGTATCATGACATATTTCAAAACCCAAGGCAGGCATACCTATGCTTGGGTGATCAAGACTTAGCAGGATATGGCCGCCATAAAATACACTACGGATCCATAATTGTATTGATAAAAAGGTATAGCCACCAAAGATACAATGTGGATCTATACTCATATGACTCAGACTGATCGTAGCCATGAAGAATACACAGTGGATCTACGAGATGACAAGACATAGCCACGACCAATACAAAGTGGATCTATGTGACAGTGTATGTGTTCTTGTCCAATAAAAACTCCTTCGCATCCTGGGAAAAGCATATACCAAAGTGATCACTCAACCCAGGGTCTTCTTACCAATCCCAATGTGGTACGATTCTAACCATGTGAGTAGATGTCCTGATGTCGAACATGGCAGAAACCACTTGATTACCGGTCAATGGTGTGAACCGTTAACAAGTGTGAGGGAGATCACCATTAATGTCAATGATTCCCAAGGTACCTTAGTACATTCTAGTGAATGTGAACAGATGAACTGAGGTTGAAAATCCATGGAATCATCCGATCAGAGGTCAATGATGTAAACCTACTGTCGGATGTGAGGAGGCCTGCCAATGAGGCATGCAGGTCCCAAAGTACTAACTGGTTTCTAATCCTAATTCCCGGATAATGTGTTGACGTCGACAGGAATAGACTTGTTGAGGGAGGGCCTTGATGTATCCCCCATCAATGACATGAAACGGACATGGAGATGTAATTGGTAGATCAAATGGGCATGGACTGACAGAAGTTTTGAGGCAAGATATTTGGGATGGCTGACTCTTGAGGCGGATACTTCCCTTGAACACTGGGGCACTACAGCAAAACATGACATGGACCAAAACTATGCAATGGATACTGTGACTTGCGTTGGGTGACCCAAAGGAGTGAAAGGAACTCGGAGGATTGGATCAGTGCAGAGGTTCAACGGATTATGATATATGCAAAGTGACAAAGTGTCGTGTTGAAGGGCGACTCTAAGAAGTGTTGGACGATGTTCTCAAGAGACTTCTTGGCTTTCTCCTTTCAATTTTTTCCCCCATTCAGATAGATGAGTACCTCTTTTTGATTTAATGAGCTCGAGGAGGATAACACATGCTCGATATAACTCACCTTCGATAAGTTCCTCTTCCTGTGTTTATCGAACCGAAAGAAGTAAGGGTTCATTCCCATATGGGCATGTCGATGTGTGCTTTAACGAGTCCAAAGACAGAAAACTCAAAGGTTTTTTGGGATTATAGAGTTTGTAAAAACACTTAAAAGAGAACTCTCTCAGTTCCTTTTTCGTACAGTAGTCCAACGAGACAGAAAAAGGGTTAAACTATCGCTCGAAAGATGCTCTTTCTGACCTTTTAATGAGTGTGAAAGGAAGCAAGATAACTCAA
>JZKD02S2288327.1:0-14172 GCA_000966675.3 Picea glauca
TTTCAAAGCAGAAACAATTAACATCGAACAACATATGTTTACTACACAGAGCGACCAGTCGAGTCATAGATAGTACACTAAAGTATGCCCCCATAAGAACGAGTTTGCCAAGAAATATCTATGAAGGAATTTAAAGCAATATAGAATACTTAGGTTTTCTTTCCCTTCATAAATTAAATCTGTGGCAAGAAAATACAAAGATTTCAAAGGATAATATTGCATAGTGTAGAACGTTTAGACCAGAGGCATCTTGCCAACTCAAAAACTACAGACAAAGTTACAGGATGTTAACCCACCTTTGCTTAAAATTTAAGGACTGTTGATGAGGACGAATTTCGGTTAAGTTACACATAGTATTAAGAAAACAAAACTTAAGTTAAAAATTTCTCAACACCACAGGAAGAAAACTCAATCATAACTGAGGGTATGATCGAACAATGATCTTCACTCCCTAATTTTTCCACAATTTGACATGAACCACAATTACGAAAGTCAAAGGCCAGGTGCTGAAACATTTCTTCTCGAGAATGAAAGAATGTCGAGTTACATGGTGAGTGACCCCTGCTATGATTGTCATGATCTGGTATGAGAACGAGTAATGGCAGACATTGAGGGGTGTATGCAGAGAATCAAATGAATTCGAGAAGTTTAATAAAGGAACATGCCCCATACAGTCTTCACGAATGTTAATTTAATAAACACGAAGGAAAACGAATTTAACACTTACACTGTGTAAGGGAAAGATCTTCCTCAGAATTAACCTAATCCCAAATCAAGATTTAACAGCCAAAATAATACCACGAAGAAAGTAGGCAAACCAAAGAATATACATCGAATCATACCAAAGAAACAAAGTCTCAGGAAGATACAGGTAGAACATACACATCAATACCAGATGGCGTAACCACATATGATAGAGAATGAACAAATCCAAAATGTAGTATATATGATAAATGTATTAGTAGAACCGACACCCTCTCTACCTTTGACCTTTAGGTCTAGAGAACTATCTATGGGATTATTCACAAGTTCTATATCCAACGCAAAGTACCAGGGTTTGGGCAGAAGATGAAACTAAGGATAAGGGCAGAGCCACATAAAAACTCTAAGTGGCATCGAATACACTATCGAATGTTAAAAGGAAGTTAAA
The DNA here is from genome assembly GCA_000966675.3 of Picea glauca. Taxonomy (NCBI): domain Eukaryota; kingdom Viridiplantae; phylum Streptophyta; class Pinopsida; order Pinales; family Pinaceae; genus Picea; species Picea glauca. The sequence goes on from JZKD02S2288327.1 coordinate 1,151, forward strand.
ACCTACCACTGAAGTTCAAAAGAATACCATGTTCGGGAACTCTGAAGGTAACCGGGCACATTAATAATACAAAGAGTCGAATAACCATTGTTGAAGAACGCACCTTGCAAGGGGTTCCAACCGATGTTCTCCAAACGTTCCTTTCACCAATACGAGTTCCAGTTTCATGAATGCTAGCCACTACACCAAGCCAAATAGTAACAGAGGTAGTCTCACTGTGGTTTTCATAAACGCAGGGACAAGAATGGATGAACAAAAAAATAGTAAAACCTCCAGCTAGCCTAGTAATGGTGATGGGTAGAAACTGTGCCGAGGCCATGTGAACCATGCGAGGTGGCAAGAGCACAGTGGGAACAGAGGCCGAGCTCTAGCCAAAGGAGTATGCTGCAGGATATTTATTAAATTTCGTAGGTATAGTCATTAAAACCAGACAACGTTACCCTTGTCGCCTTATTTATTTCCATAGTTATGGTGAATTACAAGTATAGATCAGTTAGGGTTTAGAACGTGCACCGATTTTGTTCTGGTTATATGATAGCTCTTACCTATACTCTTGTAAACACTTGGACCAAGTTAATTACCATGTGGTTGTTCAACAATAACAGTTACCCTTGTGCTAGTCACAACCACCCTGAGTTAATACTTATGCGCACGGGTGTAAATTACTTATAGCTACAAAAAATCAAATGATAAGGGTTGTTAAAGGGTAACATAATTATAATTGGGTTTTCACAAATAGGATAGAAGTCCTATAGTTTATAAACACTTTTTGCCAATAGAATGAAAGACCAAGTGGATATATGCCTTAGGTAGTAGATTACACCTTCACTCTTGTGGAAGGTAGAATTAATATTGTCATAATAAATATGTACACTTAGTTATATATGTAACTTACATCCATGTTAAGAAGTGGTAAGATTAAGCTATGGATGCCAAGGGAGTAGTGGAACCTTTCTGTCATAAAGTTTATGATTGTTTAAAGGTTTTTCCTCTTTTAGACAAATGATAAATTCTAGTGACCCTAAATAAATTTTTTTTAATTGTAAAGTTTGGGAAACATTACATATTGTATCAGAGCAAAGGTACAACACTTGGACCTTACATAGGGCCAAAATATATACTTAAGAACATATTTTATGTTTATGTAAAACTAACAAAACAATTACTATTACAAACATAAAACACTTTATTTCTGTTGTGATCATGGTAGCCCAAAATGAAGTAGAGATCAGATTTGAGGAGAATCCTGAGCAAAGGCCTCCTAAAGAACAGAGGCAGAACAATGACGGAAGTTCACCTACCGAAGTTCTGGAAACTATGATAAATCTCATTGTGGAGCTACAAGTCTTCAAAGCAGACAATGAGAAATTGAAAAAGGCACAACAAGAACAATAAGAAATAAATGAAGTTATGCTACGAAGCATAGTGACAAAAAAATCCCAAAGGATGATAACCAGGAAGAGGAGGTCAGTAAAAGGGCCTCCAAAAAGTCTGGGCCTGAAGCAGAAAAAGGGGATAGTTCTTCCAAAGGTACACCTTCAACAGAAGATAAAACAAAAACATGAAGAAAAAGGAAATAGGTGGACCATCTTGAGGGAGAGTTTTTAAAAATCAATCCGTCTACCTTTAACGGTGAATCCAGAACAGGGGAGGAAGCTGAAGCATGGTTATTAGACATAAAGAATCATTTCCAGATATACAACTATTCCAACAATATGAAGGTCAGAATGGCCATCTATAATCTGAAAGGAAAAACTAGCATATGGTGGAAGGACCTGAAGTTGGCCAAGTGCCTAAAGGAAAAATAGATGGAATGGTCGGATTTTAAGAAATACTTGAAGAAACAATATCTATATGGAAGTTACTATGAAAGAAAAACCAAAGAATTTTATGAAATATGACTCGGTCAAATGACTATGGATGACCTGATAAACAAATTCCTAGAATTATTAAGGTTCGTGCCTTATATCCGGGAGGACAAAGTAAATATCCAACGGTTCCTAAGTTGTTTACCACAGTCCTATAAGGACATAATAGAATTCGAAAACCCCAAGTCCTTGAATGAATTTTTCTGGAAGGCTCGAATGTGTTATGACCAATACAAACAGTGGTTGGAATTTCCTAAGGGTTGGAAGGACAAGAAACAAGACCGAATGAACCAACGGAAGAAGGAATATCAACCAACCTCTTTTCGAAACATAGTAAATAGTTTTCCAAGGAAATATTTTCACTCCAACAACCAAAACACCCAAGGAGGTGGTAAACCAATTAATCTGGGAACACAAAAGTTTGGGGACAACCCCAAAGAACCGTTAAAATGATGGGAATGTGGAGAACCTCACTTAAGGAGGAACTGTGCACATTTGACTTCATCAACCATGACTACAGTTCACAACCTACATGAAGCCTCTATAGTGGGAGATGTAGGAAGAAGTTTACATCAGATCAATGCTGTCGTGGATGGTCGACAAGCTGACCACCAGTCCACTGTAGTGGAAATTGAAGGTAAAATTAACAATACTTGTGTTTTTGTTTTAATTTATCCTGGAGCTATGTTAAGTTATATCGCTCCTGGTGTAGTGGATTCAAATAAACTTAAAAGAACAAAACATGCAAAATTCTGGCTAGTACAACTTGCAATAGGGACAAAAAGAAAAGTATCTAATTTTATTTGCGATTGTGAGTTCAGTTTAGGCGGTCAAAACACAAAGACAGATCTGAACATTCTACCATTAGGGTCTTATGACATAATTATCGTAATGGATTGGCTACAAAGACATAAAGAAATTTTAGAATGCTACGAAAAATCACTCAAGTATAAAGACGAAAATGACACTATTAGAACAATACAAGGTATACAAAAACCAGTCTCAATTAGGAAGATTTCAGCTATGCAATTTAAGAAGTGCATGAGAAAGGGTTGTTATATTTATGCCATCCAAGTGACAAATTTGTTCGAAAAATAAAATAAACCTAGCTTGGAGGATTTTGTCATATTGCATGATTTCAGAGATGTATTTGTTGATGAGATACTTGAAATACCCCCAAGGAGAGAGATAGACTTTTCTATCGACCTACTGCCTGGTTCAAATTCTATATCTAAAGAAACCTACCAAATGAGTTTACCAGAATTAACAGAATTAAAAATTCAACTACAAGAATTATTGGATAAAGAATACATCAGACCAAGTGTTTCACCATGGGGAGCACCAATCCTTTTCATTAAAAATAAAGACAAAACTTTGAGATTATGCATTGATTACAAACAATTAAACAAAATGACGGTTAAGAACAAGTACCCCTTACCTAGGATCAATGATCTGTTTGATCAAGTAGGTGGGGCAAATATTTTCACTAATATGGATTTAAGATCTAGTTATCACCAGGATAGGATAAAAGATGAAGACATAAGTAAAACAACATTCAGAACAAGATATGGACATTACAAATTTGTTGTTATAATTTTGGTCTCACTAACGCGCCAACCATATTTATGTGTTTAATGAACAACATTTTCAGTCAGTAATTGGACCCGTTTGTTTTGGTATTTATTGACGATATCCTAATATATTCTAAAACAAAAGAAGAAAACAAAGAACACCTAAGGATAGTTCTGCAAACTTTAAGAAAACACAAATTGTATGCTAAATTTGATAAGTGTGACTTTTATCAGAAGAAAATACAGTACCTAGGACACGTAATATCTGAAGAAGGTATTGCGGTCGATCCTAAGAAAATAAGAGCCATCATGGAGTGGCCGATCCCTAAGGACGTAGCGAACATCCAATCATTCATGGGAATCATCGGATATTACCGCAGATTTATAGAGGGGTTTTCCAAGATTTCATACCCTATCACATCATTACAAAAGAAGGGAACCGAGTTTAACTAGTCATAGAAATTTCAGGACAATTTTAACAAGTTAAAGGAATTGCTAACAACTGCACCCATTTTAAAGGTAGCATGCCCGGACAAAGACTTCACGGTCTGTGTGGATGCAAGTAAAGAAGGTCCGGGTGGTGTCCTGACTCAGGAAGGGCACGTTATTTGTTATCAGTCCCAAAAACTAAAGGAGCATGAATGAAACTACGTCACTAATGACTTAGAGTTGGTAGCTGTAATACATGCCTTAAAGATGTGGCGACACTATATAATGGGCATAAAATTTATGTTATTGATTGATAACAACAGTGTGAAATTTTTGTTTAGTCAACCAGACCTTAATGCAAGGCAAGCAAGATGGCTGGCCTTCTTGAGCGGATTTGAATTTGAGGTAAGACACATGAAGGGTAAGGAAAATAAGGTGGTTGATGCTTTAAGTAGAAGAGTTCATGGGCTATTTGAAATAAACATTAGCAGGGCAGAAAGCAATCTTGAGCAGAGGATAAGGGGTGCAGGTAATAACGATGAAAATTACACTAAAATAGTTGCAGATTTACAGAATAATACAAAAAATTATGATAAAACAGATCTGAGTTTGGATATAAATGGTCTGCTACTATTTAAAAAAAAAATATACATACCAGATTCAACGGAATTAAAGTTAATGATTTTGGACAAAGTACACAAGAAACCATATTTTGGTCATCCGGGATACCAAAACACAGTAACAACACTAAGGAAGTTATTTTATTGGCCTAATTTGAAGGGAGAAACAACATAATACTTAGCCAAGTGTCAATATTGTCAGCAGGTGAAAGCCGAACACCAACATCCAGCCAACCTGTTGCAACCCTTACCCATGCCAGAATGGAAATGGGAGACTATATCACTGGACTTTATTACAGGTTTTCCTAGAACTCAAAATCATAATGATTCAATTATGGTGGTAATCGATAAGCTTAGTAAGTCTGCACACTTTATTCTTGTAAATTCTACTTTTAAAGATATTAATATCGCTGAAATATTCATGAAATAAATTTTTAGACTGCATGGTATTCCTAAAATGGTGATTTCGGATAGAGACGTAAAATTTACATCTACTTTTTGGAAAGAATTGTTTGCAGGGTTAAATACTAACTTGAATTTTAGCACAAGTTATCATCCACAAACGGATGGGCAGACCAAACAGACAAACCAAATCATGGAATATATGCTACGCATATATGTAAGGACAAAACCAAGCAAGTGGGAAGACTACCTACATTTGGTGGAATTTGCGTACAACAATGGTTACCAAACATCGGCTAAGATGAGCCCCTTCAAGGTACTGTATGATAGAGAGTGTATGAATCCTATTAGCTGGGATAAATTGACAGACTCGTTGTGGGACTAGAAGTGCTCCACGAAATGGAGAGTATGGTAAGAAAAGTACAACAGAATTTAAAAGAGGCTCAGGACGAACAAAAAAGTTACGCGGACCTGAAAATAAGACACCTGGAATTTCAAGTGGGAGACCACGTCTATTTAAAAGTAAAATCCCAAAGAATTTCACTAAATATAGGGAACTGTGCCAAGTTGGCACCCAGGTTTTGTGGCCCTTTCGAGATCTTAGCTCGAATTGGACCCGTGGCATACCAACTTGCACTTCCTACCAATCTAAAAATTCATAATGTATTTCATGTTTCTTTGTTAAAGAATTATGTTCATGACCCTACTCATATGATCGATTGGAACTTGGTGTAGGTGGAACTAGAAGGCGAGTTCCAAGAAGAACCTCTGCGCATTCTGGATAGGAGAGAAATAACACTACGAAGCAGAGCCGTCGCCCAGGTAAAGGTGCAATGGAAGCACTTTAGTCCCGAGGAGGCCACTTGGGAGTTGGAGGGAGATTTGTAGAAATATCATCCAATCCTATTCTGAGGAAGGGACAAACACTGAGGACAATGGTTTATTGAAGAGGGAAAGGATGTAACATCCCCAAAAATAAACTATTTTTTTTTTTCAGTCTGAAATTGCTTAAGATTTTATTTCCGTTTTTGGTAAATTCGAAATTGGAAAATTATTTCCATTTATGGAAATTACGAATTTCGAATTTAATTAATTGTAAATTATGATTATGACTGTTGGGCAAAGATCTGATTTGACCCAACTAACTCTTTGACTATGACACTTGTAAGAAACAAATAATTTTATATTTATTGTTGATGGACAAATGGAACAACCAAGTTGAAAATCAGTTGACCATGACTCTATGAGTGGAGAACATGTTGGAACCACCTCAGGGCTGAATGTTACAAGTGGAAGATCAGGAATTTGGCCATTGGCAGCCCTTGAAAATCAGGGATTTGGAAATTTGTGAAAATTCCCCAAGGGGAAAAGACCTAGGCACAAATACTTTTGGATAAATATAGCATATGGGAGGAGGCAGGACGTTGCCTAGTATGATGGGGAAATACAATCATCTCTTGTTGTTATGAGCACTACTTTCTGAGAGTGAGGCAAGGAGAAGTTGTTTTCTGAAACTGAAGAACTATTTCTAAGGAGGAGTTCTGGAAGTTCACCCTCGTGGATTCATGTTGAGGATAGGGGGTGAACGAAACAAGTAGATTGGATGTATCTAGTTCTAAGGTTGGGAGGAACTTGGTTATTCCATTTGTTGTTCGAAAACTATTTAGATATGTCTATCTACTCTTTCTCTGGTCAAATGTTATTTGAGTTATTAGTTGATAGAATGCATCTGTTTAAATTTGGATGAATTGTTCTGTTTATTAAACTCTGATGGAATGGGATGAATTGTAGGATAAACCCTTACGGTTTAATTATATGTGTTGGACAAAATTTCTATGTATCTTGGATGGAAATGGAATTTAATTATGGGAATATATTAGGATATACATCTGTGTTAAACAACATATCCTTTCATTGCTATTCTGGAAATCCCTACCAGATATGTTAATCATATGCATCTAAGATATTTAGTTCTGCAAGTGAACTTTAGACTGTGCAAACACTAAAATAAATTTGGAAAGTAAATCTGATGTATATATATATACAGACATATCTCTGTGGGTTATATAAACAAGACTGTATTAAGTAGTGGAAATACAGACAATGCAAGTGCCAAACAAGACTTAGAAAATTACCCATATAAGCATAGGGATACATACATACATATATAGTTGTTGTACAAGATGTTGCATAACATATTTCTACATCAATTTTATTCATACATAAGATTTCCAATGCTTGGACACATGAGATTTCAAACAAAGCTTTCATTGTTAAGACTACACAACTAAACAATGTAGAATTCAACTATTCTCTTGTAAATCAAAAAGAGGCTATCTGTTTCAAATTATACAAAATCATAGTACAAAGATTACTTAAAATAAATCTCAGTATTTGAAAGACAGGAAAGAAAACTATACATTCCATTAATAAATAATTCGAAGATCTGTATATCCATAGACTCGGATCCAAACAATCATAAATAGAACACCCAGAGTGATAACCAACATCACCGGGACCCCTTTTTTGAATTCTTCAAGACCAAAACATTTAATTTGAAACCTGAGTACCTTTCTTGAATAGGGCAGGGTTCTGATACATTGCGGTGACCATGGAAGCCCTGCAAGAAAGACGAGATGATTTATTAGCGTCGAATAGAATCCAAACAAACTTTAGCTTTTAAAGTAAATCATATAAGATAACTAAGACCTCATCTTACAGGTTAACACTTATCTTGAATTTATCATAGGTAGGATCCTAGACGTAGCCACGATCCATCGACATACTGAAAGGGGAGGAGTGAACTGAAAGAGTCTGATGGGCACCCTCGCAGAAAAACAAGGTCCCATCATTAGATGTGATAATCAATACAGAAAGGGAAAGTACATTAAAATTATTTCACAGCTGTAAAGTAGTTCAAATATTATTTCAAAGTAGAAACAATTAACATCAAACAACATATGTTTACTACACAGAGTGACTAGTCGAGTCATCGATAGTACACCGAAGTATGGCCCCATAAGAACGAGTTCGCCCAGAAATCTCTATGAAGGAATTTAAAGAAATACATAATACTTAGGTTTTCTTTCCCTTCATAAATCAAAACTGTGACAAGCAAATACAAAGATTTCAAAGGATAAGATTGCATAGTGTAGAATGTTTAGACCAGAGGCTTCTTGAAAACTCAAAAACTACAGACAAAGTTACAAGATGTTAACCTACCTTTCACTTAAAATTTATGGACTGTTGATGAGGACAGATTTCGGTTAAGTTAAACATAGAGTTAAGAAAACATAACTTAAGTTAACCATTACTCAACACCACAGGAAGAAAACTCAATCATAATTGAGGATATGATCGGACAATGATCTTTACTCCCTAATTTTCCCACAGTTTGACATGAAGCACATTTAATAAATTCAAAGGTCAGGTGTCAAAAAATTTCTTCTCAAGAACGAAAGAATGCTGAGTTACACAATGAGTGACCCCTGCTATTATTGTCACGATCTGGTATGAGAATGAGTCATGGTATACATCGAGGGGTGTATGCAGAGAATCAAATGAATTCAAGAAGTTTAATAGAGGAACAAGACCCATATAGTCTTCACGACTGTTAATTTAATAAACTCGAAAGAAAACTAATTTAACACTTAGACTGTGTAAGGGAAAGATCTTCCTCGGAATTAACCTAATCCTAAATCGAGATTTAACACCCAAAACAATTCAACGAAGTAAGTAGGCAAACCACAGAATAGACAACGAATCATACCAAAGCAACAAAGTCTCGGGAAGACACATGCAAAACATACACATCAATACCAGATGGCGTAACCACATATGACAGAGAACAAAAAAATCCAAAATACAGTATATACGATAAATGTATTAGAAGAACTAACACCCTCTCTACCTTTGACCTTTCGGTCCAGAGAACTGTCTACAGGATTATTCATAAGTGCTATATCGAACGTAGAGTACCAAGGTTTGGGTAGAAGACGAAACTAAGGTTAAGGGCAGAGCCACGAAAAAACTCTAAGTGGCACCGAATACACTACCGACTGTTAAAAGGAAGTTAAAACCTACCACTGAAGTTTAAAAGAATACCACGTTCAATAATTCTGAATGTAACCAGGCACATTAATAATACAGAGAGTTGAATAACCATTGTTGAAGAACGCTTACCTTGCAAGGGGTTCCAACCAATGTTCTCCAAATTCTCCTTTCACCAATACGAGTTCCAGTTTCATGAATGCTAGTCACTACACCAAGCTGAATAGTAATAGAGGTAGTCTCACTGTAGTTTGCATAAACGTAGGGACATGAATGGATGAACAAAACAATAGTAAAAAATACATGCGAGGTGGCAAGAGTGCAGTGGGAACAGAGGCCGAGCGCTAGCCCAAGGAGTACGCTACACTATATTTATTAAATGTCACAGGTATAGTCATTAAAACCAGACATCATTACCCCTGCCACCTTATTTATTTCCATAGTTATGGTGAAGTACAAGTACAGACCAGTTAGGGTTTAGAACGCACATCAATTTTTTTCTGGTTATACGATAGCTCTTACCTATAGTCTTGTAAACACTTGGACCAAGTTAATTACCATGTGGTCCTTCGACAGTAACAATTACCCTTGTGCTAGTCACAACCACTCTGAGTTAATACTTATGCACACGTGTAAATTACTTATAGCTGCAAAAAATCAAATGATAAGGGTTGTTAAAAGGTAACATAATTAAACTTGGGTTTGCGCGAATAATATAGAAATCCTATAGTTCATAAACACTTTGTGCCAATAGAATGAAAAACCAAGTGGATATATGCCTTAGGTAGTAGATTACACCTTCACTCTTGTGGAAGATAGAATTAATATTGTCATAATAAATATGTACACTTAGTTATATATGTAACTTACATTCATGTCAAGAAGAGGTAAGATTAAGCTATGGATGCAAAGGGAGTAGTGGAACCTTTCTGTCATAAAGTTTATGATTGTTTGAAGGTTTTTCCTCTTTTAGACAAATGATAAATTCCGGTGACCCTAAATAATTTATTTTTTATTGTAAAATTNATCTCTGTGGGTTATATAAACAAGACTGTATTAAGTAGTGGAAATACAGACAATGCAAGTGCCAAACAAGACTTAGAAAATTACCCATATAAGCATAGGGATACATACATACATACATACATACATACATACATACATACATACATATATAGTTGTTTTACAAGATATTGCATAACATATTTCTACATCAATTTTATTCATACATAAGATTTCCAATGCTTGGACACATGAGATTTCAAACAAAGCTTTCATTGTTAAGACTACACAACTAAACAATGTAGAATTCAACTATTCTCTTGTAAATAAAAAAGAGGCTATTTGTTTCAAATTATACAAAATCATAGTACAAAGATTACTTAAAATAAATCTCAGTATTCGAAAGACAGGAAAGAAAACTATACATTCCATTAATAAATAATTCGAAGATCTGTATATCCACAGACTCAGATCCAAACAATCATAAATAGAACACCCAGAGCGATAACCAACATCACCGGGACCCCTTTTTTTAATTCTTCAAGACCAAAACATTTAATTTGAAACCTGAGTACCTTTCTTGAATAGGGCAGGGTTTTGATACATTGCGGTGACCATGGAAGCTCTGCAAGAAAGACGAGACGATTTATTAGCGTCGAATAGAAGCCAAACAAACTTTAGCTTTTAAAGTAAATCATATAAGATAACTAAGACCTCATCTTACAGGTTAACACTTATCTTGAAGTTATCATAGGTAGGATCCTAGACGTAGCCACGATCCATCGACATACTGAAAGGGGAGGAGTGAACTGAAAGAGTCTGATGGGCACCCTCGCAGAAAAACAAGGTCCCATCATTATATGTGATAATCAATACAGAAAGGGAAAGTACATTAAAATGATTTCACAACTGTAAAGTAGTTCAAATATTATTTCAAAGTAGAAACAATTAACATTGAACAACATATGTTTACTACACAGAGTGACTAGTCGAGTCATCGATAGTACACCGAAGTATGGCCCCATAAGAACGAGTTCGCCCAGAAATCTCTATGAAGGAATTTAAAGCAATACATAATACTTAGGGTTTCTTTCCCTTCATAAATCAAAACTGTGACAAGCAAATACAGAGATTTCAAAGGATAAGATTGCATAGTGTAGAATGTTTAGACCAGAGGCGTCTTGACAACTCAAAAACTACATACAAAGTTACAAGATGTTAACCTACCTTTCACTTAAAATTTATGGACTGTTGATGAGGACAGGTTTCGGTTAAGTTACACATAGAGTTAAGCAAACATAACTTAAGTTAACCATTACTCAACACCACAGGGAGAAAACTCAATCAGAATTGAGGATATGATCGGACAATGATCTTTACTCCCTAATTTTCCCACAGTTTGACATGAAGCACATTTAATAAAGTCAAAGGTCAGGTGTCAAAAAATTTCTTCTCAAGAACGGAAGAATGCTGAGTTACACAATGAGTGACCCCTGCTATTATTGTCACGATCTAGTATGAGAATGAGTCATGGTATACATCGAGGGGTGTATGCAGAGAATCAAATGAATTCAAGAAGTTTAATAGAGGAACAAGCCCCATATAGTCTTCACGACTGTTAATTTAATAAACTCGAAGGAAAACTAATTTAACACTTAGACTGTGTAAGGGAAAGATCTTCCTCGGAATTAACCTAATCCTAAATCGAGATTTAACACCCAAAACAATTCAACGAAGTAAGTAGGCAAACCACAGAATAGACAACGAATCATACCAAAGCAACAAAGTCTCGGGAAGACACATGCAAAACATACACATCAATACCAGATGGCGTAACCACATATGACAGAGAACAAAAAAATCCAAAATACAGTATATACGATAAATGTATTAGAAGAACTAACACCCTCTCTACCTTTGACCTTTCGGTCCAGAGAACTGTCTACAGGATTATTCATAAGTGCTATATCGAACGTAGAGTACCAAGGTTTGGGTAGAAGACGAAACTAAGGTTAAGGGCAGAGCCACGAAAAAACTCTAAGTGGCACCGAATACACTACCGACTGTTAAAAGGAAGTTAAAACCTACCACTGAAGTTTAAAAGAATACCACGTTCAATAATTCTGAATGTAACCAGGCACATTAATAATACAGAGAGTTGAATAACCATTGTTGAAGAACGCTTACCTTGCAAGGGGTTCCAACCAATGTTCTCCAAATTCTCCTTTCACCAATACGAGTTCCAGTTTCATGAATGCTAGTCACTACACCAAGCTGAATAGTAATAGAGGTAGTCTCACTGTAGTTTGCATAAACGTAGGGACATGAATGGATGAACAAAACAATAGTAAAAAATACATGCGAGGTGGCAAGAGTGCAGTGGGAACAGAGGCCGAGCGCTAGCCCAAGGAGTACGCTACACTATATTTATTAAATGTCACAGGTATAGTCATTAAAACCAGACATCATTACCCCTGCCACCTTATTTATTTCCATAGTTATGGTGAAGTACAAGTACAGACCAGTTAGGGTTTAGAACGCACATCAATTTTTTTCTGGTTATACGATAGCTCTTACCTATAGTCTTGTAAACACTTGGACCAAGTTAATTACCATGTGGTCCTTCGACAGTAACAATTACCCTTGTGCTAGTCACAACCACTCTGAGTTAATACTTATGCACACGTGTAAATTACTTATAGCTGCAAAAAATCAAATGATAAGGGTTGTTAAAAGGTAACATAATTAAACTTGGGTTTGCGCGAATAATATAGAAATCCTATAGTTCATAAACACTTTGTGCCAATAGAATGAAAAACCAAGTGGATATATGCCTTAGGTAGTAGATTACACCTTCACTCTTGTGGAAGATAGAATTAATATTGTCATAATAAATATGTACACTTAGTTATATATGTAACTTACATTCATGTCAAGAAGAGGTAAGATTAAGCTATGGATGCAAAGGGAGTAGTGGAACCTTTCTGTCATAAAGTTTATGATTGTTTGAAGGTTTTTCCTCTTTTAGACAAATGATAAATTCCGGTGACCCTAAATAATTTATTTTTTATTGTAAAATT
>JZKD02S2288327.1:21116-34490 GCA_000966675.3 Picea glauca
TTTAAGTGTGTAAGGCTTATGATGTACTTGTGTTTTTAACCCCAATTGCTTAACCAATTCTTTTGAGATTAGATTAGCTTGAGATCCACTGTCGATTAATGTGTCTATCTTAGTGCATTGCATGATGGTCCTTATATGAAACAAGTTACTTCTACAATCAATGCCTTCACCAATTTTACCTGTCATACCAACCAATGATATCTTTGATTCATCGCCTGAATCTGATCCCAAGTCTGTGGGTCTTGTTGTCGCTGCAATTGTTTGTCTTCCCTTCTTTTCCTTGAACCACTTTGGCCTCTTCTCGGGATGCAACTACCAACAACGGTCCTCATCATGCCCCTCTTTCTTGAAATTCTTGCAAGAGGGCTTCTCTTCCTTTCTTGCCACTGCATTTTCCTTTTTGTCTGTCCACCTTCTCTTGTTCTCTTTCCTTGAAGACAATCCCCCTGATGCACCTGCTTTCCTTGCTTCAATGTATGTCACTTGAACAGAAACCTCATCAAGGTTAGTGGGTCCAAACATGAATACAATGTTTCTAATATGTCTAGGTAAACCTCCTATATACTTCATAAGGGTTTCCTGTGCATGTAAAGGGATATCTAACATCAATGCCATTTTTCGAAAGCCATCAGTATACTCTTGCACTGTTTGTCATTTTCTTAGTTTTAAGGATTGCCATGCAATTAATGCTTTTTATTTATAACCCAAAGGATAAAATTTTCTTCTAAGTGCAACAATGAAACTTTGCCATGATGTAAATACGTTACCTAGTTGTTGCGTTTCGTTTTGCAACTTGCTTTTCCACCATATGAGAGCGGTGCTTGCAAGTCTCAAAGATGCCAACTTGATTTGTGTGGCCTCATCCTTGATCTGTTGCACACTACAGTAAACCTCCATCTGCCTGACCCAATTGTCAAGTTTCTCTGCATTTACTTCACCATCATATATGGGCAACTCAAATTTAACATCAAGTTTTAATAATGGCATTTCATTCTTATGTTTATGAACATGTTTCTTTGCATTGGATTTAGAACTTGAACTTGAAGAAGAAGGAGAAGAAGGAGGTGATGATTTAGGTGAAGGAGGAATCTGAGGAGGAACCTATTCCTCTTCACTTTTTCCATTTGAATATTTCCCAAGAACTGGTCTCTTTCGTTCCAAGTAATCCTCATACAAAACTTTCACCATCTCCGACATAGCAAGGAGTTTTTTTTGAAACTCTTTCTCATCAAAAGAAAGTCCCTCTTCCGATGCCATCTTCTCGCTGTGAGAAGCTCTCTTTCTCAATCCAATTAATGGATTATCTTTAACAATCTTTCCTTCACCACGTTGCATATTTTACCTGGTTAACATGCAAAACTCAAATCCAAACGTCAACTAGCTCTGATACCACTTGATTCGAAAAGATCTTTTAATGACTGTGGTTGAGTTATTAATTTCATGCGTTGATTAACCATTTAAGAAGTTGAATGAAAGAGGATGAATTTAATGAAGAATCATAATAGCCATAAGACAATATACATATCTGAACTGAAGCAATAAGAACAACAAACCATAACAAGAGAAGTGATAACGAAGTTCGACACAAAATTGCCTACGTCTCCGGGCCTTTGTCTTAATGGGGGAGGCTTCTTTATTAATTCTTAAATTCTTGAAAAGTACATAAAAAGTACATAAAATAGATCTCATAATGGTCTCACTGATTTATGCTCGACCTTAGAAATCCAACACAATTGATGGCACTGAAAAATACCGAGTGTAGCTCCCAGAAATGGCCCGCAAGCGTCTGCTCCTCAACAACTTCCCTACATAAAAATGGCTTTGGCTTGGCTTTGCTTAAGCATAAATCTAATATGACTGTTCTCCATGGCCTCAAACAAGCCTGGTTTTTATAGATCTGAAGTTGGTTATCCTTCCCCAACATCCTTCCAAAATCTGGCCTCCAAAAATGCCCAATATCCCCCAAAAATGGGCAAAATCCACTATTACAGGCCAAAATCCATTAAAAAAATCCAAAACTATAATATAAAACCCAATTTATGATTAATATAGGGCTTAATCCCCCCACAATGGATGTGCGCCTCTAATTCTCGGTCACATGGCACTTAGGTGGCTAAGTGCCAACCCCTTAGCTTGAAACACAGGGTAATGTGGTTGTTTTTTAATATGACTGCACCCAAAAAACCCGCGCTAACACTTATCTTATAGCCCCGGTCACGTCGGATACGCCTGGAATCTGAGGGCTTGGTGCTATCTCTGCGCTGGTGGTTAACTTATGGTGCTCGTGACCCTAACTGTGGTCATATTATAACGTGCAACCGTGGGTTGGGGCTTAGCCCCTACCCCTTTCCATCCTCCATATAATATATATCAAACTTTATATATTAATAAAATGGGTTAATAAAACAAGGAGCATGTGGGGCACGTTGGTTTTTCATCATTTCAAAAAGCGTTGACTTTGCCACAGGTTGTGGGTTCAAAACCCACGAACCTCCAAAAATTTTGAAACCTACCACTTCGACTAATGACTGGGTGCCACATGGCTTCCCATGCATGGGTCACGTGGAACCACCACATTTGAAAACTCACATGCCACATGTTGGAATTGTATTGGTCCAAGTCTGCAACATTTGCCTAGTCATAGGTTTCCACTTGCCATCACCTACCTCTGCCATGTTAGCATCCCGAAATATCTTTGGTGACGTCATGCATATGTCAGCATTGAATTTTTTCCACTTGACCTTTGAATTTTTCGTTGTTTGGGAATTTGATCAGAGTGCGATAACTCTTGCATACAGAGCCCGTTTGAGAAATTAAATATATGGATGAAATTAGTGCGACGAGTCGGTCGCAATGGAATTGGTTTCATCTGATTCCGAGAACTTTCATTTTTGAGCCTTTTTGAGCCCTGTCAGGCTCCTGGATCTGATTCTGGATCACACCTCCCCACTAAAGGACCTTTTGGTCCCTAAAAGGTTACTGACCAGTCAACAAGCTCGGGATAGGCCACCTAGCTTGTCCTATGTCTCTGAACTTTGTCCTGTTCACCTGTCTCATCAAGATCAATGGTAACACAATCATGACAACTGACAACATATTGTTAGCCATTTGAACCTTGTTACATCTTACTGAAGCCACTATCATCCATGTAGACAACATTATTAATGATAACATCAAAAAGATGACTGCAAATGAGATGATATACTTGTAATATTTGCACGACATGAGCTTATCTTGAAGCAACCTGTGATTGATTTTCCATTCAACAATCATTTCTTGTTCTTGCTTAAGATCGATTACTTCATTTGAAACAATTATTGGTTTGKTKCTTKCTTKMAMTKCCTTCTTTAATTGTTCCATTGTTTGAAGWGTTTTAKTTKCCTTAACATGATGAGCATGAAMYDCATAATCTTGACCTRCTTTGGTTAATTGATATTKATTMTTTGTCCYGTASAAGATTGCCTTACGATCATATAAGTATGGACTACCTAAGACCATTCCACATTCWCTTAAWGRMAYTACATCACATGTTACCTYGTCCACATAMTTAGATGAAATTKCAAATTTGATTGTGCAYTKCTTTGTTATGTGCATTTGATGATGATTKCTTATCCATTTAAGTGTGTAAGGCTTATGATGTACTTGTRTTTTTAACCCCAATTGCTTAACCAATTCTTCTGAGATTAKATTAGMTTGAKATCCACTGTCGATTAATGTGTCTATCTTAGTGTGTCACATGATGGTMCTTATATGAAACAAGTTACTTCTACAATCAATTCCTTCACCAATTTTACCTGTCATACCAACCAATGATATCTTTGATTAATCACCTRAATCCGATCCCAAGTCCGTGGGTCTTGTTGTCGCTGCAATTKTTTGCCTTCCCTTCTTTTCCTTGAACCACTTTGGCCTCTTCTYGGGATGMAACTACCAACAATGGTCCTCATCATGCCCCTCTTTATTGCAATGCTTGCAAGAGGGCTTCTTTTCCTTTCTTGTCACTGCTTTTTCCTTTTTGTTTGTCCAGTTCATCTTGTCCTCTTTCCTTGAAGACGATTCCCCTGATACACTTGCTTTCCCTGCTTCAATGTATGTTGCTTGAACATAAACCTCATCAAAGTTAGTGGGTCCAAACATGAATACAGTTTTTCTAATATGTGAATACTTCATAAGAGTTTCTTGTGCGTGTAAAGGGATATCTAACATCAATGCCATTTTTCGAAAGCCATTAGTATACTCTTGCACTATTTGTCCTTTTTTTAGTTTTAAAGATTGCCATTCATTTAATGCTTTTCCTTTATAGCCCAAAGGGTAAAATTATTTTCTAAGTGCAACAATGAAACTTTTCCATGATGGAAATACGTTACCCACTTATTGTGTTCCATTTTGAAACTTGCTTTGCCACCATATGAGAGAGGTGCCTGCAAGTCTCAAAGATGACAACTTGATTTGTGTGGCCTCATGCTTGATCTGTTGCACATTGCAGTAAACCTCCATCTGCTTATCCAATTGTCAAGTTTCTTTGCATTTACTTCCCCATCATATATGGGCAACTCAAATTTAACATCAAGTTTTAATAATGGAATTTTATTCTTATGTTTATGAACACGTTTCTTTGCATTGGACTTAGAACTTGAACTTGAAGAAGAAGGAGAAGAAGGAGGTGATGATGGAGGTGAAGGAGGAATCCGAGGATGGTCCTCTTCCTCTTCACTTTTTCCCTTTGAAGAGTTCCCAAGAACCGGTCTCTTTCGTTCCAAGTAATCCTGATACAAAACTTTCACTATCTTCGACATAGCAAGGAAAGGTTTTTGAAAATCTTTCTCATCAAAAGAAAGTCCCTCTTCCAATGCCATCTTCTCGCTGTGAGAAACTCTCTTTCTCAATCCAATTAATGAATTCTCTTTAACAAACTCTCCTTCACCACGTTGTAGCTTTTCCTTGTTTAACATGCAAAAATCAAATCCAAACATCAACTAGCTCTGATACCACTTGATTCGAAAATATCTTTTAATGACTGTGGTTGGGTTATTAATTGCATGCGTTGATTAACCATTTAAGAAGATGAATGAAAGAGGATGAATTTAATGAATAAGAATAGAAACCATAAGACAATATACAAATCTGAACTGAAGCAATAAGAACAACAAACCATAACAAGAGAAGTGATAACGGAGTTCGACACAAAATTGCCTACGTGTCCAGGCCTTTGTCTTAGTGGGGGAGGCTTCTTTATTAATTCTTAAATGATTTAAAAGTACATAAAAGGTACATAAAATGGATCTCATACTGGTCTCACTGTGTTTTAATTGACCTAAAAAATCCAACACAACTGACAGCATTGAAAAAGACTGAGTGTAGCTCCCAGAAATGGCCCGCAAGCGTCTGCTCCTCAACAACTTCCCTACATAAAAATGGATTTGGCTTGGATTTGCTTCAGTATAACTCTGATATGATTTCCCTCCATGGCCTTAAATAGGCCTGGTTTTTATAGATCTGAAGTTGGTTATCCTTCCCCAACTTCCTCCCAAAATCTGGCCTCCAAAAATGCCCAATATCCCCCAAAAATGGGCAAAATCCACTATTATAGGCCAAAATCCATTAAAAAAATCCAAAACTATAATATAAAACCCACTTTATCTTTAATATAGGGCTTAATCCCCCCACAATGGATGCACACCCCCAATTCTAGGTCACATGACACTTAGGTGGCCAAGCGCCAGCCCAAAGAGCTGTGCGCTGGCCCCTTAGCTCGAAACATAGGGTCATGTGGTGGTTTTTTAATATGACTACGCCCAAAAAACCCGCGCTAACACTTATCATATAGCCCCGGTCATGTCAGATATGCCCGGAACCCAAGGTCTTGGTACTATCTCCACGATGGTGGTTAACTTATGGTGCCCGTTCCCCCAACTGTGGTCATATTATAACTTGCAACCATGGGTTGGGGCTTAGCCCCAACCCATTTCCACCCTCCATATAATATATATCAAACTTTATATATTAATAAAATGGGTTAATAAAACAAGGAGCACGTGGGGCACATTGGTATTTTGTCGTTTCCCAAAGCGTTGACTTTGCCATAGGTTGTGGGTTCAAAACCCATGAACCTCCAAAACTTTTGAAACCTGCCACTTTGACTGATGACTGGGTGCCATGTGGCTTCCCATGCATGGGCCACATGGCACCACCACATTTGAAAACTCATATTCCATGTGTCGAAACTGTATTGGTCCAAGTATGCAACATCTACCTAGTCACAGGTCGCCACTTGTAATCACCTGCCTCTGCCACGTCAGGATCCTGAAATAGCTTTGGTGACGTCATGTTCACGTCATAATTGACTTTTTGCCACTTGAACTTTGAATTTTTTGTTGTTTGGGAATATGGTCAGAGTGAGATAACTCTCACATACGAAGCCCATTTGAGAAAGTAAATATATGGCCAGAATCAACACGATGATTCGGTCGCAATGGAATTGGTTTCGTTCGATTCCGAGAAATTTCATTTTTGAGCCTTTTTGAGCCTTGTCAGGCTCTTGGATCTGATTCTGGATCACACCTCCTCACTAAAGTACCTTTTGGTCCCCAAAAGGTTATTGAACAGTCAACAAGCTCAGGATAGGCCACCCATCTTGTCCTCTGTCTCTGAACTCTGTTCTGTGCACCTGTCTCATCAAGATCAGTTGTAACACAATCATGACAACTGACAACATATTGTTAGCCATTTGAACATTGTTACATGTTACTGAAGCCACTATCATCCATGTAGACAACATTACTAATGATAACATAAAAAATACGACTGCAAATGAGCTGATATACTTGTAATATTTGCACGACATGAGCTTATCTTGAAGCAACATGTGATTGATTTTCCATTCAACAATCATTTCTTGTTCTTGCTTAAGATCGATTACTTCATTTGAAACAATTATTGGTTTGTTTCTTGTTTGCATTGCCTTCTTTAATTGTTCCATTGTTTGAAATGTTTTATTTTCCTTAACATGATGAGCATGAACCACATAATCTTGACCTGCTTTGGTTAATTGATATTGATTATTTGTCCTGTAGAAGATTGCCTTACGTTACGATCATATAAGTATGGACTACCTAATACCATTCCACATTCTCTTAATGTCACTACATCACATGTTACCTCGTCCACATACTTAGATGAAATTGCAAATTTGATTGTGCATTGCTTTGTTATGTGCATTTGATGATGATTGCTTATCCATTTAAGTGTGTAAGGCTTATGATGTACTTGTGTTTTTAACCCCAATTGCTTAACCAATTTTTTTGAGATTAGATTAGCTTGAGATCCACTGTCGATTAATGTGTTTATCTTAGTGTATCACATGATGGTCCTTATATGAAACAAGTCACTTCTATAATCAATGCCTTCACCAATTTTACCTGTCATACCAACCAATGATATCTTTGATTCATCACTTGAATCCGATCCCAAGTCTGTGGGTCTTGTTGTCGCTGCAATTGTTTGCCTTCCCTTCTTTTCCTTGAACCACTTTGGCCTCTTCTTGGGATGTAACTGCCAACAACGGACCTCATCATGCCCCTCTTTCTTGCAATGCTTGCAATAGGGATTCTCTTCCTTTCTCACCATTGCATTTTCCTTTTTTCTGTCCACTTCCTCTTGTCCTCTTTCCTTGAAGACGATTCCCCTGATACACCTGCTTTCCCTACTTCAATGTATGTCGCTTGAACAAAAACCTCATCAAGGTTAGTGGGTTGAATATGAATACAATGTTTCTAATATGTACAGGTAAACCTCCTATATACTTCATAAGGGTTTCCTGTGCATGTAAAGGGATATCTAACATCAATGCCATTTTTCGAAAGCCATCAGTATACTCTTGCACTGTTTGTCCTTTTCTTAGTTTTAAAGATTNAACTACCAACAATGGTCCTCATCATGCCCCTCTTTATTGCAATGCTTGCAAGAGGGCTTCTTTTCCTTTCTTGTCACTGCTTTTTCCTTTTTGTTTGTCCAGTTCATCTTGTCCTCTTTCCTTGAAGACGATTCCCCTGATACACTTGCTTTCCCTGCTTCAATGTATGTTGCTTGAACATAAACCTCATCAAAGTTAGTGGGTCCAAACATGAATACAGTTTTTCTAATATGTGAATACTTCATAAGAGTTTCTTGTGCGTGTAAAGGGATATCTAACATCAATGCCATTTTTCGAAAGCCATTAGTATACTCTTGCACTATTTGTCCTTTTTTTAGTTTTAAAGATTGCCATTCATTTAATGCTTTTCCTTTATAGCCCAAAGGGTAAAATTATTTTCTAAGTGCAACAATGAAACTTTTCCATGATGGAAATACGTTACCCACTTATTGTGTTCCATTTTGAAACTTGCTTTGCCACCATATGAGAGAGGTGCCTGCAAGTCTCAAAGATGACAACTTGATTTGTGTGGCCTCATGCTTGATCTGTTGCACATTGCAGTAAACCTCCATCTGCTTATCCAATTGTCAAGTTTCTTTGCATTTACTTCCCCATCATATATGGGCAACTCAAATTTAACATCAAGTTTTAATAATGGAATTTTATTCTTATGTTTATGAACACGTTTCTTTGCATTGGACTTAGAACTTGAACTTGAAGAAGAAGGAGAAGAAGGAGGTGATGATGGAGGTGAAGGAGGAATCCGAGGATGGTCCTCTTCCTCTTCACTTTTTCCCTTTGAAGAGTTCCCAAGAACCGGTCTCTTTCGTTCCAAGTAATCCTGATACAAAACTTTCACTATCTTCGACATAGCAAGGAAAGGTTTTTGAAAATCTTTCTCATCAAAAGAAAGTCCCTCTTCCAATGCCATCTTCTCGCTGTGAGAAACTCTCTTTCTCAATCCAATTAATGAATTCTCTTTAACAAACTCTCCTTCACCACGTTGTAGCTTTTCCTTGTTTAACATGCAAAAATCAAATCCAAACATCAACTAGCTCTGATACCACTTGATTCGAAAATATCTTTTAATGACTGTGGTTGGGTTATTAATTGCATGCGTTGATTAACCATTTAAGAAGATGAATGAAAGAGGATGAATTTAATGAATAAGAATAGAAACCATAATACAATATACAAATCTAAACTGAAGTAATAAGAACAACAAACCATAACAAGAGAAGTGATAACGGAGTTTGACACAAAATTGCCTACGTCTCCAGGCCTTTGTCTTAGTGGGGGAGGATTCTTTATTAATTCTTCAATGATTTAAAAGTACATAAAAGGTACATAAAATGGATCTCATACTGGTCTCACTGTGTTTTAATTGACCTCAAAAATCCAACACAACTGACGGCATTGAAAAAGACTGAGTGTAGCTCCCAGAAATGGCCCGCAAGCGTCTGCTCCTCAACAACTTCCCTACATAAAAATGGATTTGGCTTGGCTTTGCTTCAGTATAACTCGGATATGATTTCCCTCCATGGCCTTAAATAGGCCTGGTTTTTATAGATCTGAAGTTGGCTATCCTTCCCCAACTTCCTCCCAAAATCTGGCCTCCAAAAATGCCCAATATCCCCCAAAAATGGGCAAAATCCACTATTATAGGCCAAAATCCATTAAAAAAATCCAAAAATATAATATAAAACCCACTTTATCTTTAATATAGGGCTTAATCCCCCCACAATGGATGCACACCCCCAATTGTAGGTCACATGACACTTAGGTGGCCAAGCGCCAGCCCAAAGAGCTGTGCGCTGACCCCTTAGCTCGAAACATAGGGTCATGTGGTGGTTTTTTAATACGACTACGCCCAAAAAACCCGCGCTAACACTTATTATATAGCCCCAGTCATGTCAGATATGCCCGGAACCCAAGGTCTTGGTACTATCTCCATGATGGTGGTTAACTTATGGTGCCCGTTCCCCCAACTGTGGTCATATTATAACTTACAACCATGGGTTGGGGCTTATCCCCAGCCCCTTTCCACCCTCCATATAATATATATCAAACTTTATATATTAATAAAATGGGTTAATAAAACAAGGAGCACGTGGGGCACATTGGTATTTTTTTGTTTCCTAAAGCATTGACTTTGCCATAGGTTGTGGGTTCAAAACCCATGAACCTCCAAAACTTTTGAAACCTGCCACTTTGACTGATGATTGGGTGCCATGTGGATTCCCATGCATGGGCCACATGGCACCACCACATTTGAAAACTCATATTCCATGTGTCGAAACTGTATTGGTCCAAGTATCCAACATCTACCTAGTCACAGGTCGCCACTTGTAATCACCTGCCTCTGCCATGTCAGGATTCTGAAATAGCTTTGGTGACGTCATGTTCACATCATAATTGAATTTTTGCCACTTGAACTTTGACTTTTTTGTTGTTTGGGAATATGGTCAGAGTGAGATAACTCTCGCATATGAAGCCCATTTGAGAAAGTAAATATATGGCCAGAATCAACACGATGATTCGGTCGCAATGGAATTGGTTTCGTTCGATTTCGAGAAATTTCATTTTTGAGCCTTTTTGAGCCTTGTCAGGCTCTTGGATCTAATTCTGGATCATACCGCCTCACTAAAGGACCTTTTGGTCCCCAAAAGGTTATTGACCAATCAACAAGCTCGGGATAGGCCACCCATCTTGTCCTCTGTCTCTGAACTCTGTTCTGTGCACCTATCTCATCAAGATCAACTGTAACACAATCATGACAACTGACAACATATTGTTCGCCATTTGAACCTTGTTACATGTTATTGAATCCACTATCATCCATGTAGAAAACATTACTAATGATAACATAAAAAATACGACTGCAAATGAGTTGATATATTTGTAATATTTGCACGACATGAGCTTATCTTGAAGCAACATGTGATTGATTTTCCATTCAACAATCATTTCTTGTTCTTGCTTAAGATCAATTACTTCATTTGAAACAATTATTGGTTTGTTTCTTGTTTGCATTGCCTTCTTTATTTGTTCCATTGTTTGAAATGTTTTATTTGCCTTAACATGATGAGCATGAACCACATAATCTTGACCTGCTTTGGTTATTTGATATTGATTATTTGTCATGTAGAAGATTGCCTTACGATCATATAAGTATGGACTACCTAATACCATTCCACATTCTCTTAATGTCACTACATCACATGTTACCTCGTCCACATACTTAGATGAAATTGCAAATTTGATTGTGCATTGCTTTGTTATGTGCATTTGATGATGATTGCTTATCCATTTAAGTGTGTAAGGCTTATGATGTACTTGTGTTTTTAACCCCAATTGCTTAACCAATTTTTTTGAGATTAGATTAGCTTGAGATCCACTGTCGATTAATGTGTTTATCTTAGTGTATCACATGATGGTCCTTATATGAAACAAGTCACTTCTATAATCAATGCCTTCACCAATTTTACCTGTCATACCAACCAATGATATCTTTGATTCATCACTTGAATCCGATCCCAAGTCTGTGGGTCTTGTTGTCGCTGCAATTGTTTGCCTTCCCTTCTTTTCCTTGAACCACTTTGGCCTCTTCTTGGGATGTAACTGCCAACAACGGACCTCATCATGCCCCTCTTTCTTGCAATGCTTGCAATAGGGATTCTCTTCCTTTCTCACCATTGCATTTTCCTTTTTTCTGTCCACTTCCTCTTGTCCTCTTTCCTTGAAGACGATTCCCCTGATACACCTGCTTTCCCTACTTCAATGTATGTCGCTTGAACAAAAACCTCATCAAGGTTAGTGGGTTGAATATGAATACAATGTTTCTAATATGTACAGGTAAACCTCCTATATACTTCATAAGGGTTTCCTGTGCATGTAAAGGGATATCTAACATCAATGCCATTTTTCGAAAGCCATCAGTATACTCTTGCACTGTTTGTCCTTTTCTTAGTTTTAAAGATTGCCATTTGATTAATGCTTTTTCTTTATAACCCAAAGGATAAAATTGTTTTCTAAGTGCAACAATGAAACTTTGCCATGATGGAAATATGTTACCCACTTGTTGCGTTCCATTTTGCAACTTGCTTTGCCACCGTATGAGAGTGGTGCCTGCAAGTCTCAAAGATGCCAACTTGATTTGTGTGGTCTCATCCTTGATCTATTTCACACTACAGTAAACCTCCATCTGCCTGACCCAATTGTCAAGTTTCTCTACATTTACTTCACCATCATATATGGGCAACTCAAATTTAACATCAAGTTTTAATAATGGCATTTCATTCTTATGTTTATGAACATGTTTCTTTACATTGGATTTAGAACTTGAACTTGAAGAAGAAGGAGCTGATGATGGAGGTGAAGGAGGAATCTGAGGAGGATCCTCTTCCTCTTCCCTTTTTCCCTTTGAAGATTTCCCAAGAACTGGTCTCTTTCGTTCCAATTCATCCTTGTACAAAACTTTCACCATCTCCGACATAGCAAGGAATTTTTTTTGAAACTCTTTCTCATCAAAAGAAAGTCCCTCTTCCGATGCCATCTTCTCGCTGTGAGAAGCTCTCTTTATCAATCCAATTAATGGATTCTCTTTCACAATATCGCCTTCACCACGCTATAGCTTTTCCCTGGTTAACATGCAAAACTCAAATCCAAATGTCAACTAGCTCTGATACCACTTGATCCAAAAAGATCTTTTAAAGACTGTGGTTGAGTTATTAATTGAATGCGTTGATTAACCATTTAAGAAGATGAATGAAAGAGGATAAATTTAATGAAGAAGCATAGCATCCATAATACAATATACAGATCTGAACTAAAGAAACAATAACAACAAACCATAACAAGAGAAGTGATAACTGAGTTAGGCACAAAATTGCCTATGTCTCCGAGCCTTTGTCTCAGTGGGGGAGGCTTCTTTATAAATTATTAAATTCTTTCAAAGTACAGAAAAAATTACATAAAATGGATCTCATACTAGTCTCACTGTGTTCTGCTCAACCTCAGAAATCCAACACAACTGACGACACTAAAAAGCACTAAGTGTAGCTCCCAGAAATGGCCCACAAGCGTCTACTCCTCAACAACTTCCCTACATAAAAATGGCTTTGGATTGGCTTTGCTTCAGCATAAATCTGATATGAATGTCCTCCATGGCCTCAAACAAGCCTGGTTTTTATAGATCTGAAGTTGGTTATCCTTCCCTGTAGTGTCACTTTTCACTACCGAGGCTTTCAAACCTCTCGCTAACCAATCTGTACATGGACTTTTACATAAAACATACAGAATTGTATAATCACATGCGTAACATCAAAGAGATACATTTTAATTTCCGGAATAAACATATAGTTACTGTTATAATTAGACAATCCATAGCTTTCAACAGTAATTCATTTACACAGCGGAAAACATGATAACAGATCCAGTACAATCATGATAAAATGTGGTAA
>JZKD02S2288360.1:0-20566 GCA_000966675.3 Picea glauca
TCTATGCGCCACAACATGGTAGATCGAGTATGAAAAACATCAGAGTCAAAGTCACGCCAGTGGCCGATTTTACCTTGGGGTAGGGAAAGGATGTCATATCTGAACATGTGCCAAAAATACGAGTAAGTTCCCAAAAGATCGGATACTGTTATAAGTGAAGTTGTTAAATGCTTCTGATCTAGGCATATTTCTCTCACGTGAGTCGCATCAAAAGGTGCATCGACCATCATCAACTCATTATGGAGGCCAGGGGAAATGAAAGGAATCAAAATGGCCATACCACACATCCTCTATAATTCTTAATAGCTGCATCTCACATGCCTTGGGTCATACCCATCGCGTAGAGGTGGCACAATAATTCTTTGAAAAGTCCTCTTGCAAGCCATTCAATGTCCCTTGGCACATTCCGACTTACTACCCCACTCCATTATAAATTCTGGATGTTCTAAATATTTATATTCATTTCCCTGAGCTTATGCACTAGTGGAGATTCATCTTGTGAGCCCAATTTGATCAATCTCTATGTTTTCGTCTTTTGTCTAGTTACAGACGTCTAAGAAAGTACGTTGTCGTGCCATGGGATCTCCTCAAAATTTAGGGCGGGGTATTCAAGGCAATCAGAGTGCTAGGCTTGAGCCCCAACATGCCCGGATCTCATTCTTATAGGCATCGGGTATTCTTGAGGATCCAAAGCAAAATTCTGACCTTCGCGCAGAAGCTATATTGTCACTCCGTGCAGATACCGAAGTGGAAGAAACCACGTCGGGAGGATGTAGGTTGGAGAACATTCCCCCTCCTTAGTAGAAACCGTGGAGGAGAGGGAGGCATCGGAGAAATAAGGAAGCTGGGGAACACCAAAACTCGGTCGAACTGTGTGCACGATCATCTGCCAAAGAGTCCTGAATGCGCGCTATTTGGCTCGAACCGATCGAAACCGCAAGCTGGGGAAGCAGGAGAGAAAAAATAAGGATGGAAACCTGGGGTTCTAACGTTCAATATTGTAACCAATATCTGGAACAGGGACAACTTTCCATAGATGAACTTTACTAGGAGAATAGGGAGTTAGGATGGCAGTTGGCGGCAAAGAACCCTGAGGTGTCGACATCGCAAGGTCATGAAGTTAATGTAACCTAGCTTAAAAGAAAACTTTGAGAAGCACAAGATATGATCATGTAGCTACGCAATGTTCAAAGGGTATCAGAAGAACAAAACATGAAAACACCCCAAGGAGCACAAAGCAGCCTGGGAGAAAATCCGTGTGCAGAAGAGATATGAATGGCAAACACTGTTTTGTTTTCTCAAGTGTGACGCATATTTTTTTGGTAAAATTCCCTGTTTTTTGTGAAGATATTCACGTCCTCAATGTGACTGGGTTGGTTGGCCAAAAATATGTTTATAGTGTTTATTTTATGTAACCTGAACCCGACAGGAATCGTAATATATAGAACTTCGAATTTTTTTCGAAAGGACTCAAGTCATAGAAATTGAATGCATCTTTTCCCTCTTCGTGCGTAAAACTATGTTCTTGTCTCAGCTTCTTGTAACTTAGAATTGATTTTATATTTAATGTAGCTCTCAGTTTCTTTTTGGTTTGGTTGATATTTCCCTAACAAAAATTCCCGACGTCGATTGATGCTAATGTGGCGTTACTGACTCGGGACTCATTAAATAAAACCTGGGAATCAGTCTGTGGGTAATGGTCAGAATCGGGACTTTGTTTAAGTCAAATGCACTAAGCTAATCTCAACATTGTGGCTAATAATTCCAGGTGGGTATTAGGGATCGACCTTTGGGAAAATAGCGCGCAGTTTCTTCATGGGTTATCGTCCTTCGAATCTCTTGATACCGAAAATGTCTCGAAATTCTGCGATCGACGATTATTATTTCATTTTTCGTTCAATGCTTATTCTTTTAACCTTTCATCGATGCCAAATTTATCAGTCATTGACGATATTCTTGGTGGTTCTTGTCGCAAAATAAATTTTGTGTCTATCGAGGCCGATGAAGATCGAGACTCGACAACTTTGATTCTCTCTAGCATTTTCTTTCACGCTTAATCCTTCCTGATGCCGAATTCCTTAAGCACGTCCAAAAAAACTTTGACTATCGTTTCCCTAATTTAGATATTAGTCTTTTAAGTTAATGATTTTCACATGTCCAAGCAAGATTTTAAAGACTTAATGAGAATAAAAAATGATAATCAAAGGACACATTTTTCATATAAGACAATTCCAAAAGATCAAGTGGTACCCAAAAAGTGAAATTTTACGTAGACATTTTAGGGTGTGTTGAGTGCTCAACAAATGGTGATTCACTAGGTGAAAGAAGAATCTCTATTCTTCCTTCATGCTCGGCTGGTACAAAAGCTGGTGGAGAAACTTTCCTGGTTTTAAATCAGAGCCTGTTTTACCTTTACAATTTGAAATCCTTCGGTTGATGCTTCCGGGTCTACCCGTGGGGTTTTGAATTTTATTCCTCCTTCATTTCATGTAACCCTGACTTATGCGCCCCTTTTACAAAAGTATAGAAAATCATTCACTGGAATGAATCCTTTAGTTACCTTTACTCATTCTCTTTGGTGTTTCTCCGCTACCAGCAAGCGTTCATAGCCCTGACAGAGTCACCCTGACATCACAGAACTTGCTCCACTGCCAGCGAGTGTCCATAGCCCCGACGAGGATATCTGCATACCCTCTCCTACTGATCACTCTTTTGATAATTTCCATTCGATTTTGACACGATACCTTGAGCGAGTGAGAGAGGATGACGTCTGTTTATTTAGAAAAGTGATATAGTTAGGTGGTCCCTTTTCTAGCTTTGTGTCCGGGTTTGTGTAGTCCTTTCCGACTTTCCTTCTTTCCATTAAGGTTTTACCAAACCAATAAGCATACACTTCTAGCATTTCTTCAAAGTTGTTCATTTGCGTGGGTTAGATGGAGGGCTCCTCAAAGCAACCACAAGTTCCTTTATGCTTCTTGTGTGTTATGTGAGTGATGAGTTCGGAACAGAGTTCACTATGTCGCATGATATAACTTTCAAAAGTGCAGAAATCCAGAAAGAAAAACAAAACAAAATAAAATAAAAGTATTTTGAAATCACTAAAACACTAAAACACTAAAACAAGATACTTATTATTATTATTATTATTGGAAATATTGTTTCAGGGCTTGGCCATTTACTGGGAGGGTGTCAGGTTCCCCCCTCAGATTCTGTAAGTGATAAGTGCCCACCCCAATATTCTCAGCCACCTGGAAAGGTCCAAGCCATAGATTCTTAAACTTAGTATGCTTCCCTTTTGGCTCATTTGCTCTGTCCCATTTTAGGACTAAGTCTCCTACTTCAAAATTCTTTTCTTTAGATTTATTCTTATCAAACCATATTTTCACTATCTATTGGTGGGATAGAAACTTTGACTTAGCCTTTCTTCTCTCTTCTTCTAGCATGAGCAGAGTATCGATTCTTTGTTTTATGATCGATGAGGGTTCCCTGTTGGAATCTTGGCCTAGTTGAAGAGATGGAAGATAAAGCCCATTTGGGAGAATGACTTCCTATCCGTAAACTAGGAAGTATGGGGAATTTCCTATAGCTTCCTTGGGTGTGACCCTATCAGCCCATAGAGCATTATGGAGTAGATTATGCCAATTCCTCTATTTATCTACACCTGTCTTTTTAAATATTCTCACTAGTTTATTATTGGTTGATTTTGCCACCCCATTTCCCCATGGATAATAATTTGCAGAGTACCTAATTATGATTCCTTTGTCTAACGAAAACTCTGTCAATAGAGTGGAAGAAAAATAAGTTGCATTATAAAAAACTAGAACATAAGGGACACCAAACCTTGTGATCAAATGTTGTTCTATAAATTGGATCACCACCTTCTCATTTACATGATTCAGAGGGATGACCTCTGCCCACTTTGTGAAATAATCAGTGACTGTGATTGTATACTTGTATTGTTTCGAGGAACTGGGTGTAATTTCTTGTATGATATCCAACCCCCATTTCTCAAAAGGCCTATAGACAGTCACTAGTTGGAGGCGGATTTCTGATCTCTTCTCTCTCCCAATACTTATCTGACAAGTTTTACAATTCCGAGCATAGGTGTGAGCCTATTTGAATAAGGTGGGCCAATAATAGCCGGCTCTCAGTATCTTATGAGTGATGGTGTTTCCTGCGAAATGTCCATCGGCATGGCCATCATGCAACTCCAGAAATTTGTTTTCATCTTCACATTCGAGACATCTTAAGAATACCCCATCATAGTTAATTTGAAAGAGTACTGAATTTATGAGGCGGTATTGTGCAGATTTTAACCTGAGAACTCTCCTTTCTCTTGGGTTGATATTTTCTGGACAAGTTTCGTGGTGTAGGAGATAAGTTAAATTCTCATACCAAGAATCTGGCCCTGGGTAAATGTATGAACCTTCACCATACCATAATTACATTTCATTCTCCCATCCAAAATATTGATTTACTTGGTCTTGGGATTCAATTGCGAGTTTGCACAACATTTTCCCTTTAACTAGTTTCACAGGTTTTATATCTAGATCAAATTCTTGGAACAATGGCATCCAGTTCCATCTACTTTCCCCCATCTCTTTTTGAGTAAACAAGGATTAGACCACAAGGTGAGGCACAATCACTTTGGTGTGGTTCTTGAGGATGTAAGACATGAAGTGTTTTACTGCCTTGTATACCACGTAGGCCTGTTTATCAACAACAAGATAGTTAAGTTTGGCTCCCTGTAAATTAGTGCTCATGAACCACACCAGAGCCTCATTGTTGTCATTATAATTATGAGTCAATACTGCAGCTAATGACTGGTCAGAGGCAAAAGTATAGAGGAAGAAATCCCTATTGAAATTGGGACTTTGTAGCGCAGGGGCCCGAGATATAACAGTTTTAATATTGCTGAAAGCATCCTTTCATTCATCATCCCACTTAAATTCAACATCTTTGCGAATCATATTTTGTAAAGGTTTGATAGTTTCCGTGAAATTGAGAGTGAATTTCCTCACAAAATTGATTTTCCTGAAAAAAGACTTCATAGCTTTCTTGTTGTGAGGCAACAGGAGCTGAGCTATGGCCTTAATCCTTTCTGGGTATATGTGAATGCCTGCTTGAGATATAATGTGGCCTAGCAGCTTACCTTCCTTGACACCAAAAATAGTTTTCTTGGGATTTAAGGATATACCATATCTCCTACACCTTTAGAAAATTTGGGTTAAGTGTTGGATGTGCTCTTCTCTGTTCTTTGAGTACACAGTTACATTGTCTAGATACACTACCACACACTTGTTGATTAGTCCCAAAAATGATACATCCATGGCCCTTTGGAAGGTCGATCCTGCATTGATTAACCCAAAAGGCATGTGTTTATAAGCCAAGGTTCCCCACTTGGTTCGGAAGGCAGTTTTTAAACGATCCTCCGTCGAAACTAGGACTTGGTTGTAACTTGAGAAACCGTCCAGTAGAGAGAAAATATTTGAGCCAGACATGGTCTGCAAGAGTTTCTCCATTGGCAGGACTGGGTAATTGTCCTTTTCTGAATATCTGTTGAGGTTTCTAAAATCTACACATAAGCGAATTTCTCCAGACTTTTTCCTCACAGGAACTAGATTTTCTATCCATGCGGAATGCCTGACTTGGAAAATGATCTTGGCATCTAAAAGTTTCTTTAATTCCTGATACATGAGAGGTTCCAGGGATGTGTGATACTTTTAGATCTTCTGTTGGAAAGGTTTCACCTCAGGTTTTAATGCTATAGTGTGTTGAATGATCCGGGTGTTGTAGGTTTTCAAGTCTTGGTAGGACCATGAGAAGACATCTTGATATTGTCTAAACAGTTTGAGATAAGCCTTTCTTTCCTCTTTAGATATGGTCTTGGCAAGATTCAAATTATTTGGATTTTTTGGGATTATGAGATTTATAGTTTCATGCAGGGGACATGAGCTACCAGTATTTGCGTTCTTAGGCCCCCTAAGGTGTTCTTTTAGGTCAAACATATTTTCTATATTAGCTATCCCCTTCAAGATGGTGTGAGATTTCGATATGTCAATAGGTTGGCATGTTCAAGGATCAGTTTATGTCGCTTTCTCATGGAACACCTCATCGTCAATGGCTAAATATTTGAAATCGTCTTGGTTATTTAAGAAGTTTATGATCTGTTCATCTCCTTCAAGAAATTTCCAATTAGAGATATTGTTAGGCACCGATGGTTTGTAGAGTAGTTCCATAGTGAATTGGTAGGCTTCATAGTCTTCCATAGGTGACAGCCTTGGAGTAGCTGCGGCTAGAGAATCAACGAGGATGTTCTTGCTTTGGGGATCATGGTAATATTGAAATCTTCAAAATGCTCCATTAGCCTATGCACTTTCTACTGATAATTCTTCAAGTGCGGGGAATTGCAATGTATAGTATTCCTTACTTGTCTAACAATAATCTCTGAGTCCCCGAAAAATTTCAATTCTTTGACGTTCAAGTCTATGGCTTTCTTTAACCCTTGCGCTAGAGCTTCATACTCGGAAATGTTATTGGTTCATTCGAATTCTAGTCTACAGGACATGAAATGATGTTTACCTTTTGGATCAATGAGAATGCACCCTGCCCCTGATCCCTCCTACGATTTAGATCCATCAAAGTATATGGTCCAAATTTTTGAACGACGACTGCCCTTTTCTTCTCCCTTATTACTTTCTATCTCTCCTGTCTCTTGTTATGTAGTTTCTAATGTAGGGTCTTGGCATAAGAGGGTGTCTTCTATCGGTATCAACAATTTCTCTTGAAAAACTATTTCATAGTTTTGAGTGAGGGGGACATCGGATAAGAGAGGAGAAAATTTTCCGAAGTGGAAATCACAAGATTAATTTCCCATCACGGGAAAATCTATGGATGAGGGTTCATTCAAGGTTTCTAGATCAATGAGCATATGTTTCAGATATCTCTCCCTATCGATTATGATCATATTCTTGTATCCCTTCAGTGGTAGCCAAAGGTGTTCCCATTCTGTGCTAAAGTACCCATTTAACTTCTTAGACCAATATCACATTTATAATAACCCATAGGCCTATGGGATGTCTACCATGATGATGTCAATCACTTGTACAAATTTAGGATGTGTCACTATTCTGATCATTACATCCCTGAGTTCCCCCATGACTTTGACTTAGGTCCTGTCTAGCTGTATCACATGTTTATCGCTCAATAGAGGATTGGCATTTAATTTTTACAAATAGACAAGGGCATAATGTTGGAAGATTCTCTTGAATCTACCAAACAATTATGGAGGTTCCTGTTGAAAAATTTGAACGTTAAGAGGAAAGGTGGCACAAAAGGCTTCCCCTTCTTATCTTCCGAAAAGGTATTCACGGTTGGTTTATTTACCGGGTTTGTGGAAGATAGATTTATTTCTTGACCATTGCCGGTCGTAGGGTCTTCTACTGAGTTCAAATATTTTAGTAGGAAGTCCTTCTACCGAGGGATCATGAATATGTCCATGCCTGATATGTTAGCCCTTGACTTCTTCAAATATTCAACTACGTTGTAATCCAGTTTGGGT
Organism: Picea glauca; assembly: GCA_000966675.3. Lineage (NCBI taxonomy): Eukaryota > Viridiplantae > Streptophyta > Pinopsida > Pinales > Pinaceae > Picea > Picea glauca. The sequence goes on from JZKD02S2288360.1 coordinate 7,562, forward strand.
GATTCTCAGGTATGGATGCTTATAGGTTTTTTACTGGGAGAAAAAGGTTCTTTCGAGTGATCATGAGTTATCTTATTTCTCAAATTTTGGGTAGAAGCAAAATCTTTTGAGACAGGTGGGCCTTTACTGCACGTCTGCACCACTGATACTACGATGGGTGGTTCTTGAGACTCAAACAGGTCATTGGAAGGCATGATCAGGTCGAGATCCCATATTAGCATGGCTGTATCTGGTGGTGGATCAATCTCTTTATGGTAAGAAATATTCATAACTGAACTGATCGATTGTTTGGCCAGGGAGACTTCATTTAGAAACTAATTTTCCATCAAATTCATGGCATGCACCCATTGAGGGTAGTCTCTTTTGGAGTGGTTTTTCTGGTGATACGTGCAGAAAGAATCAGATGCTACATTCCCTAGATCAATATTTAAGTTAGATGGGGGAGGTTCAATCACCTTGAATAGTGGGTTCCTTTTAAATAAAGGCTTATAGGGTCGTTGGCTTTGGTTTCCTTCCCCTGCATTTCTCTTCATGTCTATGATCTTGTTTGATAAATTCTTAACCATGCGTTGTAGATATTCTATGTCTCCATCACCCTTTTCGGGAGTCTGTTCTACTTGTTTCCCTGATGGTATAGTCAAAAGGAGTCCTCTCCTGGGAGGAGGTTTTGCTTCTTTCTTAACTAAAGAAACCTGGCCTTCTTTATACCCTTTCATATGGAATTATATCATTTTGGCTTCTTCAAAATTCTNAAGATCGGATACTGTTATAAGTGAAGTTGTTAAATGCTTCTGATCTAGGCATATTTCTCTCACGTGAGTCGCATCAAAAGGTGCATCGACCATCATCAACTCATTATGGAGGCCAGGGGAAATGAAAGGAATCAAAATGGCCATACCACACATCCTCTATAATTCTTAATAGCTGCATCTCACATGCCTTGGGTCATACCCATCGCGTAGAGGTGGCACAATAATTCTTTGAAAAGTCCTCTTGCAAGCCATTCAATGTCCCTTGGCACATTCCGACTTACTACCCCACTCCATTATAAATTCTGGATGTTCTAAATATTTATATTCATTTCCCTGAGCTTATGCACTAGTGGAGATTCATCTTGTGAGCCCAATTTGATCAATCTCTATGTTTTCGTCTTTTGTCTAGTTACAGACGTCTAAGAAAGTACGTTGTCGTGCCATGGGATCTCCTCAAAATTTAGGGCGGGGTCTTCAAGGCAATCAGAGTGCTAGGCTTGAGCCCCAACATGCCTGGATCTCATTCTTATAGGCATCGGGTATTCTTGAGGCTCCAAAGGAAAATTATGACCTTCGTGCAGAAGCTATATTGTCACTCCGTGCAGATACCGAAGTGGAAGAAACCACGTCGGGAGGATGTAGGTTGGAGAACATTCCCCCTCCTTAGTAGACATCATGGAGGAGAGGGAGGCATCAGAGAAATAAGGAAGCTGGGGAACACCAAAACTCGGTCGAACCGTGTGCACGATCATCTGCCAAAGAGTCCTGAATGCGTGCTATTTGGCTCGAACCGATCGAAACCGCAAGCTGGGGAAGCAGGAGAGAAAAAATAAGGATGGAAAACTGGGGTTCTAACGTTCAATATTATAACCAATATCTGGAACAGGCACAACTTTCCATAGCTGAACTTTACTAGGAGAATAGGGAGTTAGGATGGCAGTTGGCAACAAAGAACCCTGAGGTGTCGACATCGCAAGGTCATGAAGTTAATGTAACCTAGCTTAAAAGAAAAAATTGAGAAGCACAAGATATGATCATGTAGCTACGCAATGTTCAAAGGGTATCAGAAGAACAAAACATGAAAACACCCCAAGGAGCACAAAGAAGCCTGGGAGAAAATCCGTGTGCAGAAGAGATATGAATGGCAGACACTGTTTTGTTTTCTCAAGTGTGACGCATTTTTTTTTGGTAAATTTCCCTGTTTTTTGTGAAGATATTCACGTCCTCAATGTGACTGGTTTGGTTGGCCAAAAATATGTTTGTAGTGTTTATTTTATGTAACCTGAACCCGACAGGAATCTTAATATATAGAACTTCGAATTTTTTTCGAAAGGACTCAAGTCATAGAAATTGAATGCATCGTTTCCCTCTTCGTGCGTAAAACTATGTTCTCGTCTCAACTTCTTGTAACTTAGCCTTGATTTTATATTTAACGTAGCTCTCAGTTGCTTTGTGGTTTGGTTGATATTTCCCTAACAAAAATTCCCGACGTCGATTGATGCTAATGTGGCGTTACTGACTCGGGACTCATTAAATAAAACCTGGGAATCGGTCTGTGGGTAATGGTTGGAATCGGGACTTTGTTTAAGTCAAATGCACTAAGCTAATCTCAACATTGTGGCTGATAATTCCAGGTGGGTATTAGGGATCGAACTTTGGGAAAATAGCGCGCAGTTTCTTCATGGGTTATCGTCCTTCGAATCTCTTGATACCGAAAATGTCTCGAAATTCTGCGATCGACGATTATTATTTCATTTTTCGTTCAATGCTTATTCTTTTAACCTTTCATCGATGCCAAATTTATCAGTCATTGACGATATTCTTGGTGGTTCTTGTCGCAAAATAAATTTTGTGTCTATCGAGGCCGATGAAGATCGAGACTCGACAACTTTGATTCTCTCTAGCATTTTCTTTCACGCTTAATCCTTCCTGATGCCGAATTCCTTAAGCACGTCCAAAAAAACTTTGACTATCGTTTCCCTAATTTAGATATTAGTCTTTTAAGTTAATGATTTTCACATGTCCAAGCAAGATTTTAAAGACTTAATGAGAATAAAAAATGATAATCAAAGGACACATTTTTCATATAAGACAATTCCAAAAGATCAAGTGGTACCCAAAAAGTGAAATTTTACGTAGACATTTTAGGGTGTGTTGAGTGCTCAACAAATGGTGATTCACTAGGTGAAAGAAGAATCTCTATTCTTCCTTCATGCTCGGCTGGTACAAAAGCTGGTGGAGAAACTTTCCTGGTTTTAAATCAGAGCCTGTTTTACCTTTACAATTTGAAATCCTTCGGTTGATGCTTCCGGGTCTACCCGTGGGGTTTTGAATTTTATTCCTCCTTCATTTCATGTAACCCTGACTTATGCGCCCCTTTTACAAAAGTATAGAAAATCATTCACTGGAATGAATCCTTTAGTTACCTTTACTCATTCTCTTTGGTGTTTCTCCGCTACCAGCAAGCGTTCATAGCCCTGACAGAGTCACCCTGACATCACAGAACTTGCTCCACTGCCAGCGAGTGTCCATAGCCCCGACGAGGATATCTGCATACCCTCTCCTACTGATCACTCTTTTGATAATTTCCATTCGATTTTGACACGATACCTTGAGCGAGTGAGAGAGGATGACGTCTGTTTATTTAGAAAAGTGATATAGTTAGGTGGTCCCTTTTCTAGCTTTGTGTCCGGGTTTGTGTAGTCCTTTCCGACTTTCCTTCTTTCCATTAAGGTTTTACCAAACCAATAAGCATACACTTCTAGCATTTCTTCAAAGTTGTTCATTTGCGTGGGTTAGATGGAGGGCTCCTCAAAGCAACCACAAGTTCCTTTATGCTTCTTGTGTGTTATGTGAGTGATGAGTTCGGAACAGAGTTCACTATGTCGCATGATATAACTTTCAAAAGTGCAGAAATCCAGAAAGAAAAACAAAACAAAATAAAATAAAAGTATTTTGAAATCACTAAAACACTAAAACACTAAAACAAGATACTTATTATTATTATTATTATTGGAAATATTGTTTCAGGGCTTGGCCATTTACTGGGAGGGTGTCAGGTTCCCCCCTCAGATTCTGTAAGTGATAAGTGCCCACCCCAATATTCTCAGCCACCTGGAAAGGTCCAAGCCATAGATTCTTAAACTTAGTATGCTTCCCTTTTGGCTCATTTGCTCTGTCCCATTTTAGGACTAAGTCTCCTACTTCAAAATTCTTTTCTTTAGATTTATTCTTATCAAACCATATTTTCACTATCTATTGGTGGGATAGAAACTTTGACTTAGCCTTTCTTCTCTCTTCTTCTAGCATGAGCAGAGTATCGATTCTTTGTTTTATGATCGATGAGGGTTCCCTGTTGGAATCTTGGCCTAGTTGAAGAGATGGAAGATAAAGCCCATTTGGGAGAATGACTTCCTATCCGTAAACTAGGAAGTATGGGGAATTTCCTATAGCTTCCTTGGGTGTGACCCTATCAGCCCATAGAGCATTATGGAGTAGATTATGCCAATTCCTCTATTTATCTACACCTGTCTTTTTAAATATTCTCACTAGTTTATTATTGGTTGATTTTGCCACCCCATTTCCCCATGGATAATAATTTGCAGAGTACCTAATTATGATTCCTTTGTCTAACGAAAACTCTGTCAATAGAGTGGAAGAAAAATAAGTTGCATTATAAAAAACTAGAACATAAGGGACACCAAACCTTGTGATCAAATGTTGTTCTATAAATTGGATCACCACCTTCTCATTTACATGATTCAGAGGGATGACCTCTGCCCACTTTGTGAAATAATCAGTGACTGTGATTGTATACTTGTATTGTTTCGAGGAACTGGGTGTAATTTCTTGTATGATATCCAACCCCCATTTCTCAAAAGGCCTATAGACAGTCACTAGTTGGAGGCGGATTTCTGATCTCTTCTCTCTCCCAATACTTATCTGACAAGTTTTACAATTCCGAGCATAGGTGTGAGCCTATTTGAATAAGGTGGGCCAATAATAGCCGGCTCTCAGTATCTTATGAGTGATGGTGTTTCCTGCGAAATGTCCATCGGCATGGCCATCATGCAACTCCAGAAATTTGTTTTCATCTTCACATTCGAGACATCTTAAGAATACCCCATCATAGTTAATTTGAAAGAGTACTGAATTTATGAGGCGGTATTGTGCAGATTTTAACCTGAGAACTCTCCTTTCTCTTGGGTTGATATTTTCTGGACAAGTTTCGTGGTGTAGGAGATAAGTTAAATTCTCATACCAAGAATCTGGCCCTGGGTAAATGTATGAACCTTCACCATACCATAATTACATTTCATTCTCCCATCCAAAATATTGATTTACTTGGTCTTGGGATTCAATTGCGAGTTTGCACAACATTTTCCCTTTAACTAGTTTCACAGGTTTTATATCTAGATCAAATTCTTGGAACAATGGCATCCAGTTCCATCTACTTTCCCCCATCTCTTTTTGAGTAAACAAGGATTAGACCACAAGGTGAGGCACAATCACTTTGGTGTGGTTCTTGAGGATGTAAGACATGAAGTGTTTTACTGCCTTGTATACCACGTAGGCCTGTTTATCAACAACAAGATAGTTAAGTTTGGCTCCCTGTAAATTAGTGCTCATGAACCACACCAGAGCCTCATTGTTGTCATTATAATTATGAGTCAATACTGCAGCTAATGACTGGTCAGAGGCAAAAGTATAGAGGAAGAAATCCCTATTGAAATTGGGACTTTGTAGCGCAGGGGCCCGAGATATAACAGTTTTAATATTGCTGAAAGCATCCTTTCATTCATCATCCCACTTAAATTCAACATCTTTGCGAATCATATTTTGTAAAGGTTTGATAGTTTCCGTGAAATTGAGAGTGAATTTCCTCACAAAATTGATTTTCCTGAAAAAAGACTTCATAGCTTTCTTGTTGTGAGGCAACAGGAGCTGAGCTATGGCCTTAATCCTTTCTGGGTATATGTGAATGCCTGCTTGAGATATAATGTGGCCTAGCAGCTTACCTTCCTTGACACCAAAAATAGTTTTCTTGGGATTTAAGGATATACCATATCTCCTACACCTTTAGAAAATTTGGGTTAAGTGTTGGATGTGCTCTTCTCTGTTCTTTGAGTACACAGTTACATTGTCTAGATACACTACCACACACTTGTTGATTAGTCCCAAAAATGATACATCCATGGCCCTTTGGAAGGTCGATCCTGCATTGATTAACCCAAAAGGCATGTGTTTATAAGCCAAGGTTCCCCACTTGGTTCGGAAGGCAGTTTTTAAACGATCCTCCGTCGAAACTAGGACTTGGTTGTAACTTGAGAAACCGTCCAGTAGAGAGAAAATATTTGAGCCAGACATGGTCTGCAAGAGTTTCTCCATTGGCAGGACTGGGTAATTGTCCTTTTCTGAATATCTGTTGAGGTTTCTAAAATCTACACATAAGCGAATTTCTCCAGACTTTTTCCTCACAGGAACTAGATTTTCTATCCATGCGGAATGCCTGACTTGGAAAATGATCTTGGCATCTAAAAGTTTCTTTAATTCCTGATACATGAGAGGTTCCAGGGATGTGTGATACTTTTAGATCTTCTGTTGGAAAGGTTTCACCTCAGGTTTTAATGCTATAGTGTGTTGAATGATCCGGGTGTTGTAGGTTTTCAAGTCTTGGTAGGACCATGAGAAGACATCTTGATATTGTCTAAACAGTTTGAGATAAGCCTTTCTTTCCTCTTTAGATATGGTCTTGGCAAGATTCAAATTATTTGGATTTTTTGGGATTATGAGATTTATAGTTTCATGCAGGGGACATGAGCTACCAGTATTTGCGTTCTTAGGCCCCCTAAGGTGTTCTTTTAGGTCAAACATATTTTCTATATTAGCTATCCCCTTCAAGATGGTGTGAGATTTCGATATGTCAATAGGTTGGCATGTTCAAGGATCAGTTTATGTCGCTTTCTCATGGAACACCTCATCGTCAATGGCTAAATATTTGAAATCGTCTTGGTTATTTAAGAAGTTTATGATCTGTTCATCTCCTTCAAGAAATTTCCAATTAGAGATATTGTTAGGCACCGATGGTTTGTAGAGTAGTTCCATAGTGAATTGGTAGGCTTCATAGTCTTCCATAGGTGACAGCCTTGGAGTAGCTGCGGCTAGAGAATCAACGAGGATGTTCTTGCTTTGGGGATCATGGTAATATTGAAATCTTCAAAATGCTCCATTAGCCTATGCACTTTCTACTGATAATTCTTCAAGTGCGGGGAATTGCAATGTATAGTATTCCTTACTTGTCTAACAATAATCTCTGAGTCCCCGAAAAATTTCAATTCTTTGACGTTCAAGTCTATGGCTTTCTTTAACCCTTGCGCTAGAGCTTCATACTCGGAAATGTTATTGGTTCATTCGAATTCTAGTCTACAGGACATGAAATGATGTTTACCTTTTGGATCAATGAGAATGCACCCTGCCCCTGATCCCTCCTACGATTTAGATCCATCAAAGTATATGGTCCAAATTTTTGAACGACGACTGCCCTTTTCTTCTCCCTTATTACTTTCTATCTCTCCTGTCTCTTGTTATGTAGTTTCTAATGTAGGGTCTTGGCATAAGAGGGTGTCTTCTATCGGTATCAACAATTTCTCTTGAAAAACTATTTCATAGTTTTGAGTGAGGGGGACATCGGATAAGAGAGGAGAAAATTTTCCGAAGTGGAAATCACAAGATTAATTTCCCATCACGGGAAAATCTATGGATGAGGGTTCATTCAAGGTTTCTAGATCAATGAGCATATGTTTCAGATATCTCTCCCTATCGATTATGATCATATTCTTGTATCCCTTCAGTGGTAGCCAAAGGTGTTCCCATTCTGTGCTAAAGTACCCATTTAACTTCTTAGACCAATATCACATTTATAATAACCCATAGGCCTATGGGATGTCTACCATGATGATGTCAATCACTTGTACAAATTTAGGATGTGTCACTATTCTGATCATTACATCCCTGAGTTCCCCCATGACTTTGACTTAGGTCCTGTCTAGCTGTATCACATGTTTATCGCTCAATAGAGGATTGGCATTTAATTTTTACAAATAGACAAGGGCATAATGTTGGAAGATTCTCTTGAATCTACCAAACAATTATGGAGGTTCCTGTTGAAAAATTTGAACGTTAAGAGGAAAGGTGGCACAAAAGGCTTCCCCTTCTTATCTTCCGAAAAGGTATTCACGGTTGGTTTATTTACCGGGTTTGTGGAAGATAGATTTATTTCTTGACCATTGCCGGTCGTAGGGTCTTCTACTGAGTTCAAATATTTTAGTAGGAAGTCCTTCTACCGAGGGATCATGAATATGTCCATGCCTGATATGTTAGCCCTTGACTTCTTCAAATATTCAACTACGTTGTAATCCAGTTTGGGTGATTCTCAGGTATGGATGCTTATAGGTTTTTTACTGGGAGAAAAAGGTTCTTTCGAGTGATCATGAGTTATCTTATTTCTCAAATTTTGGGTAGAAGCAAAATCTTTTGAGACAGGTGGGCCTTTACTGCACGTCTGCACCACTGATACTACGATGGGTGGTTCTTGAGACTCAAACAGGTCATTGGAAGGCATGATCAGGTCGAGATCCCATATTAGCATGGCTGTATCTGGTGGTGGATCAATCTCTTTATGGTAAGAAATATTCATAACTGAACTGATCGATTGTTTGGCCAGGGAGACTTCATTTAGAAACTAATTTTCCATCAAATTCATGGCATGCACCCATTGAGGGTAGTCTCTTTTGGAGTGGTTTTTCTGGTGATACGTGCAGAAAGAATCAGATGCTACATTCCCTAGATCAATATTTAAGTTAGATGGGGGAGGTTCAATCACCTTGAATAGTGGGTTCCTTTTAAATAAAGGCTTATAGGGTCGTTGGCTTTGGTTTCCTTCCCCTGCATTTCTCTTCATGTCTATGATCTTGTTTGATAAATTCTTAACCATGCGTTGTAGATATTCTATGTCTCCATCACCCTTTTCGGGAGTCTGTTCTACTTGTTTCCCTGATGGTATAGTCAAAAGGAGTCCTCTCCTGGGAGGAGGTTTTGCTTCTTTCTTAACTAAAGAAACCTGGCCTTCTTTATACCCTTTCATATGGAATTATATCATTTTGGCTTCTTCAAAATTCTGAGCTAGGGTTTTTTTAGTAGCCCTTTTCACGAACATTGAAATAGAAGCTAAGAGAGTGTTAGCATAAACTTCAATTTTCAATTCCTGAGTTAGCTTAGCTTTGAGCTGGAACTTGTTCAATATGGTCGTGAATATTTGATTGAAGACTTTGACCCTTTCTTTCGAAATCATGGTGTCGACGAACAAATTGGCCATCGGAGTTCCCGTAGTAGTTTCTTTAGCAAATTTGTCTAGAAAATCTTTCTGGAACTTCGTCCAGTTGGTTATAGATCCTATTGGCAAATTAAAGTACCACGTGGAAGCTAAATTTTCAAATGTATAGGGGAAAATTCTGCATACTACGTTTTCATGTTGGACATTCATAAGCCTGATCGCTAGTATAAATTTCTTGATATGATCTTTAGGCAATCCAGAGGTTTTGGGATCAAACTTAGGAAGCAACTTACTTGGATGTCGAGGAAGGTTATGAACTGGTCCCGGGAGGGCCAAAGCGTCTCTGGCCAACCAGGGTTGATTGTTCAGAGGTGGGTTCCCCCTTTCATCATTATGGTCATTGTTGCCTTCCATATCTTCAAACACTAAGTTAAACTCCTCCTCTTCCGAAAAATCATCTAGTTCAGAGACATCACCGACTGGCGTTTCAGGTATGAAATCAAGAAGATCTTGGATTTTGTTAATTGCAAAATCTATTAAGTCTTCTACCGAGTGCACGAAAACCTCGTCGGTAGTACTAACCACTGGTCTGGTTTATTTTTTTCTTTGAGGGAGTATGGGAGCTAAGGACAACACACCGATATATCATGTGTAGGCTCTTGTGATTCTTCTAAATTGATTTACCTCCTCATGAGGAAGAGTGTAAGGTATTTTAGGGTGAAAAGGTTCTTCGTCGGGCTGGGTTGAGTTACTTGTTTTAGGAGTATTGAGCATGTGTGGGCTGTCTTGGGAATGACTAGCCATGCATGTGGGTTGTTTCAAATCTATAGGTTGTTTGAAATACTCTGTAGAATATATATCCAGCCATTCATTCTCAGGCCCTCCTTCTAGAGCCAATTCTGTTGATGGGTCTTAAATACCTTGATTCAACACTAGGAACCAAACCTGCCACTGAGGCCCAATTATAATCTATAGCATTTAATAGTGGAATGGTTCTCTAGATCTTGTGATTCAACAAAATTATCGATGGGATTTACGTTTTCTTGTGAAGGCTCTTCCTTCAGTTTGGAATATCTCTTTTTTTTGTTTTCTCTTAGGTGGGACTGATATGAGATGTAAGTCAGTATAAACCAACTTGGAAACAAAAATAGAATTAAGATTAACTAAGGGGAAGAGTCTGAACTTGGAATAACCCACTGCTCAAGCATGCAGATGACAATTTTACACCACATGCCTAGTACTAATACATGAACCATGTGAGCATCCAATTATTATCTGAGATACTAATTACCAGAAAGAAAACACATATGCAATAAGATAATGGAAAGAAAAATAATTCATATACCATAATCATTCATCACATAATAACACAATGATTCATCTTCATCATTAAAGAAAAGAACAACAAAACATTGCACCAGATAACTTGACAACAGAATTAATTTCTCTTACTCATTACAACATCATTCATGAAACATGATAGGAAATAGTTTTTCTCCATGTCCAATCACACATGCAGTTGATGAAAATAACTTGTCTCTAGTCCAGAAGGACATCTCAATTCAAAGGGAGCTTCAAAATAATTCTTAACAACTAGAAATAAAAAGTTCTTGCAACAACCATCGACCTCTAACTAATTGGTCAATGTTCTTATTTATAACATAAAATCCAACTGAAAATAACGACTAAGTGTAGTTTTAACAAAACAAAATTATCCACATGGCGTCCTCTTCTAACAGTTTCTTTAACAATCAACTCGAGATACCACTTGAACAGGTGACTTTCCTCATACTTTGACCAACTAATAAACATATCCTCGCAATTTTGGGTCGATGGAAACCTGTGCTGCTCCATCGGAATCACGTAAAATCCTTTGATCTCCATCTCATGCGCTCGGTACTTCACTAGACTGTTATTTAACTACTGTAGCATGGCTTGAGCCTTCATTGGATATTCCATAAATCTTTTCACTTGTCTTGGTGACGTATAGGTCACCTTGGCTAGCTCTTCAGCCCATAGTGAATCCTACTTGGCATGTGATCCAACTATGTCGCATAAGTCGATGAAGTTGTCGAGGTCGCCGAACTCGGGGGGTCCTATATCCTTCATCGCCTTGTTTATTTTTGGACCTGTTTTCTACCAAATTCCTCAGTGAAGTCATGGATCCAATGTTTCTTAGTAGCCAAAGATTTTCTTCACTCGGGATTAAAATCATTTTTTAGAAATTGCTTACAGAACAATACTTGACAAAATGTATAAAAAATGTAAGTGAGAAGAAAAACAGATTGATGCATACCTATAAAGCTAATTAAGCATGGTTGTTTGATACTTACGTGATCTCTGCAACCTTTCAGATTACCTGTATCGTCTTTGTTGGCGCCGCCATTTTCTTCAATTGGGGTGAGTTAAATCTACATGCCACAACATGGTAGATCGAGTACGGAAAACATTACAGTCAAAGTCACGCTAGTGGCCGATTGGCCCTTGGGGTAGGGAAAGGATGTCAGATCCAAAAATGTGCCAAAAGTATGAGTAAGTTCCCAGAAGATTGAATACTTTTATAAGTGAAGTCGTTAAATGCTTCTGATCAAGGCAGATTTCTCTCACGAGAGTCGCATCAACAAGTGCATTGACCATCATCAGCTCATTATGGAGGCTGGGGGAAATGAAAGGATTCAAGATGATCATACCACACATCCTCCATAATTCCTGTCGGTTGCATCTCACATGCCTTGGGTCATACCCATCGCGCAGAGGTGGTACAATAATTATTTCAAATGTCCTATCGCAAGGCATTCAGTGTCCCCTTGCACATTCCGGCTCGTTGCCCCACTCGGTTATACATTTTGGATGTTTTGTAAGAGTTCTATTAATTTCGCTGAGCTTATGCACTAGTGGATATTCGTCTTGTGAGCCCAATTTGATCAATCTATGTGTTTTGGTCTTTTGTCCAGTTACGAACACCTAAGAAAATACATTATCGCATCATGGGATCTCCTCAAAATGCGGGGCAGGGTCTTTGGGGCAATAAAAGCACCAGGCTTGAGCCCCAACATGCCTGGGACTCGTTCTTATTGGCAACGGGTATTTCTGAGGTTCCAAAGGAAAATTCTGACCTTCGTGCAGGAGCTATAGTGTCGCTTCGTGCGAATACCGAAGTGGAAGAAACCACGCTGGGAGGATGCAAGTTGGAGAAAACATGCCTTCCTCAGTAGACACCACAGAGGAGAGAAAGGCCTCAGAAAAACAAGGAAGCTGGGGAACACCAAAACCCAGTCAAACCATGTGCATGATCAGCTTTCGAAGAGTCTCGAATGCGTGTTATTCAGCTCGAACCGATCGAAATTGCAAGTCAGGGAAGCAAGAGCGGAACAAGAAGGATGGAAACCCAGGGTTCTAACGTTCGAGATCCTATCCAACAGCTGGAATAGGCACAAATTTCCATAGCTGAACTTTACCAGGAGAATAGGGAGTTACGATGGCAATTGGCGACAAAGAACTCTGAGGTGTCGGCATCGCAAGGTCATGAAGGTAATGTAACCTGGCTTAAAAGACAACTTCGGGAAGCAAAATATATGATCATGCAGCTACGCGAATCTCAAAGGGTATCGGAAGAACAAAACATGAAAACACCCCAAGGAGTGTAGAGCAACTCGGGAGAAAATCCGCGCATAGAAGAGACATGAATGGCAGACACTGTTTTGTTTTCTCGGACGTGACGCATAATTTTTGGTAAATTTCCCCATTTGTTTTGAAGATATTCATGTCCTCAATGTGACTGGGTCAATTGGACAAAAAGGTGTTGGTAGTGTAATGTCCCCCACCTCTTAGAGAGGTGATGAGGAGACTCAGTGGCCTGGGCACCCCCACTAGGTCATAGTCTCACACTGAGGGGGGGAAAGTCAAGAAGTTAAAAGTTAT
>JZKD02S2288360.1:20576-34488 GCA_000966675.3 Picea glauca
ATAATGGAAAGAAAAATAATTCATATACCATAATCATTCATCACATAATAACACAATGATTCATCTTCATCATTAAAGAAAAGAACAACAAAACATTGCACCAGATAACTTGACAACAGAATTAATTTCTCTTACTCATTACAACATCATTCATGAAACATGATAGGAAATAGTTTTTCTCCATGTCCAATCACACATGCAGTTGATGAAAATAACTTGTCTCTAGTCCAGAAGGACATCTCAATTCAAAGGGAGCTTCAAAATAATTCTTAACAACTAGAAATAAAAAGTTCTTGCAACAACCATCGACCTCTAACTAATTGGTCAATGTTCTTATTTATAACATAAAATCCAACTGAAAATAACGACTAAGTGTAGTTTTAACAAAACAAAATTATCCACATGGCGTCCTCTTCTAACAGTTTCTTTAACAATCAACTCGAGATACCACTTGAACAGGTGACTTTCCTCATACTTTGACCAACTAATAAACATATCCTCGCAATTTTGGGTCGATGGAAACCTGTGCTGCTCCATCGGAATCACGTAAAATCCTTTGATCTCCATCTCATGCGCTCGGTACTTCACTAGACTGTTATTTAACTACTGTAGCATGGCTTGAGCCTTCATTGGATATTCCATAAATCTTTTCACTTGTCTTGGTGACGTATAGGTCACCTTGGCTAGCTCTTCAGCCCATAGTGAATCCTACTTGGCATGTGATCCAACTATGTCGCATAAGTCGATGAAGTTGTCGAGGTCGCCGAACTCGGGGGGTCCTATATCCTTCATCGCCTTGTTTATTTTTGGACCTGTTTTCTACCAAATTCCTCAGTGAAGTCATGGATCCAATGTTTCTTAGTAGCCAAAGATTTTCTTCACTCGGGATTAAAATCATTTTTTAGAAATTGCTTACAGAACAATACTTGACAAAATGTATAAAAAATGTAAGTGAGAAGAAAAACAGATTGATGCATACCTATAAAGCTAATTAAGCATGGTTGTTTGATACTTACGTGATCTCTGCAACCTTTCAGATTACCTGTATCGTCTTTGTTGGCGCCGCCATTTTCTTCAATTGGGGTGAGTTAAATCTACATGCCACAACATGGTAGATCGAGTACGGAAAACATTACAGTCAAAGTCACGCTAGTGGCCGATTGGCCCTTGGGGTAGGGAAAGGATGTCAGATCCAAAAATGTGCCAAAAGTATGAGTAAGTTCCCAGAAGATTGAATACTTTTATAAGTGAAGTCGTTAAATGCTTCTGATCAAGGCAGATTTCTCTCACGAGAGTCGCATCAACAAGTGCATTGACCATCATCAGCTCATTATGGAGGCTGGGGGAAATGAAAGGATTCAAGATGATCATACCACACATCCTCCATAATTCCTGTCGGTTGCATCTCACATGCCTTGGGTCATACCCATCGCGCAGAGGTGGTACAATAATTATTTCAAATGTCCTATCGCAAGGCATTCAGTGTCCCCTTGCACATTCCGGCTCGTTGCCCCACTCGGTTATACATTTTGGATGTTTTGTAAGAGTTCTATTAATTTCGCTGAGCTTATGCACTAGTGGATATTCGTCTTGTGAGCCCAATTTGATCAATCTATGTGTTTTGGTCTTTTGTCCAGTTACGAACACCTAAGAAAATACATTATCGCATCATGGGATCTCCTCAAAATGCGGGGCAGGGTCTTTGGGGCAATAAAAGCACCAGGCTTGAGCCCCAACATGCCTGGGACTCGTTCTTATTGGCAACGGGTATTTCTGAGGTTCCAAAGGAAAATTCTGACCTTCGTGCAGGAGCTATAGTGTCGCTTCGTGCGAATACCGAAGTGGAAGAAACCACGCTGGGAGGATGCAAGTTGGAGAAAACATGCCTTCCTCAGTAGACACCACAGAGGAGAGAAAGGCCTCAGAAAAACAAGGAAGCTGGGGAACACCAAAACCCAGTCAAACCATGTGCATGATCAGCTTTCGAAGAGTCTCGAATGCGTGTTATTCAGCTCGAACCGATCGAAATTGCAAGTCAGGGAAGCAAGAGCGGAACAAGAAGGATGGAAACCCAGGGTTCTAACGTTCGAGATCCTATCCAACAGCTGGAATAGGCACAAATTTCCATAGCTGAACTTTACCAGGAGAATAGGGAGTTACGATGGCAATTGGCGACAAAGAACTCTGAGGTGTCGGCATCGCAAGGTCATGAAGGTAATGTAACCTGGCTTAAAAGACAACTTCGGGAAGCAAAATATATGATCATGCAGCTACGCGAATCTCAAAGGGTATCGGAAGAACAAAACATGAAAACACCCCAAGGAGTGTAGAGCAACTCGGGAGAAAATCCGCGCATAGAAGAGACATGAATGGCAGACACTGTTTTGTTTTCTCGGACGTGACGCATAATTTTTGGTAAATTTCCCCATTTGTTTTGAAGATATTCATGTCCTCAATGTGACTGGGTCAATTGGACAAAAAGGTGTTGGTAGTGTAATGTCCCCCACCTCTTAGAGAGGTGATGAGGAGACTCAGTGGCCTGGGCACCCCCACTAGGTCATAGTCTCACACTGAGGGGGGGAAAGTCAAGAAGTTAAAAGTTATATTTTTAAGTTGACTTAAGAAATGAAAAGGATAAAGTAGTAAAAGATAACTCAACATAAGAATAGAAGATTAACCCTGGGAGTTAACCTAACTCAACAGAGAATTAGAAGGAAAAGTATAAGTAAGAGGCTGGGGCACACCTATTACTCATTCTGGTTTTGGATTAGCATTTGTTATTGCTCTTGAGCATTCAGTTTGGGGATTTTTTTGTACAAACCCTTGTGAGCAACTCAATGGTGAAATATCCACTCACCTTGTTCTGAAGCTTGGTCTCGGGGATGAGAGACTCCTCCACACCATTATAGTCTCATCCCATATCCATCTAGCACTTCAAAAGGTAGCATGCCATACTATTCTTGTGTTTGTTGCAAGGGCGCACCATCATCTAGAGGG
The DNA here is from genome assembly GCA_000966675.3 of Picea glauca. NCBI lineage: Eukaryota > Viridiplantae > Streptophyta > Pinopsida > Pinales > Pinaceae > Picea > Picea glauca. The sequence continues at coordinate 23,574 of JZKD02S2288360.1, forward strand.
AGGTTCGATCCAGCTTATCCTGAGGGCCTGGGGCCATTCCGAAAGTTGGGTTTTGTTTGCAGGGGAAGGACCATCAGTTTTTGGGATTTTCTGGGGGGTTATCATCATTCTACATTTGTTTGTAGATTAGGATGTCTAGGAGCCATAGGGGACGTCTTGTGATTCAGTAAAACTCAGATCTAGGGAGATCTGCTTGAGATCTGAGTCTGAAACTTCTCCCATGGGATTCTCATAGCTCGATCTATATTCTTGGAGAGTTTTAGAGCATTTGGAGGCCTCCTTCATCAGGGTTGAACCAGCTAGGGTTTCAGTCATCCAGTGGGGCACACCATTTAGTGGAGGAATTCAGATATACGGGGTTTGAGAGTGGATTTGGGAATTTGGACATCTGGGTTGTCCTTACAGTTGCCTGATCTATCATTTGGCCTATTTCTCGGGATGATTGGACACTTTTGGTAGCAGGGAAAAATTATTGAGGGCTTCAACATTCTAGTAGGACGTGGCTCTTTCCAGCTTGGAGGTTGAGCATTAGTATGGCTCATATCTACTTGATTCAGTCTTCATTGTATATCCAGCCTTTTGAGGCTTATTTTGTATTCTCAGGAGCATTTTGTAGCATCTCATATCTATTGCTTGTACGACCATCTGAGGTTTATGCCAGATCGACCATCTATTGTATTGATCTTACATTGCTCATAATAAAAAGGTCAAATATTTTCTTGTGCTTCTACATCTTGAATATATTGTGATCTCCATGTGTTGATGAATCTTGTATGCACTTAATAACTCAATAAATTAGTAGTAGTTAGTGATTCCAAGAAAAAATTTGGCTTGGGATCATTACAGGTAGTGTTTATTGTATGTAACCTGAACCCGAAGGGAATCTTAATATATAGAACTTCGAAATTTTTTAGAAAGGATTCAAGTCATAGCAATTGAATGCATTGTTTCCCTCTTCATGCATAAAACTGTGTTCTTGTCTTAGCTTCTTATAACTTAGCCTTGATTTTTTAATTAACGTAGCTCTGAGTTGCTTTGTGTTTTGGTTGATATTTCCCTAACAAAAACTCTCGACGCCGATTGATGTTGACGTGGCGTTACTGACTCAGGACTCATTAAATAAAACCAAGGAATCAGTTCGTGGGTAATGGTCAGACTCGGGACTTTGTTTAATTAGAACGCACTAAACTGAGCTCATTATTGCGACTGTCGATGTCGGGTGAGTATCGGGGATTGGCCTTCGGGAAAACTTGTGCGTAGTTTCTTCGTGGCTTATCATCCTTCGAATCTCCCGATACCGAAAACGTCTCGGAAGTCGGTGATCGACGATTATTATTTCATTTTTTCATTCAATGCTTATTCTTTTAACCTTTCGTCGATGTCGAATTGATTGGTCATCGACGATATTATTGGTGGTGCTTTTTGCAAAATAAAATTTTCATCTTCCGATGCCAACGAAGATTGACACTCAACAACTTTGTTTCTCTCTAGTGTTTTATTTCACGCTTAATCCTTCCTGATGCTGAATTCCTTAAGCGTGTCTAGGAAAACTTTGACCTTCATTTCTCTAATTTATATATTAGTCTTTTAAGTTAATGATTTTCACATGTCCAAGAAAGTTTTAAAGACTTAATGAGAATAAAAAATGATAATAAAAGGACACATTTTTCATATTAGACAATGCCAAAAGATCAAGTGGTACCCAAAAAGTGAAATTTTACGTAGACTTTTTAGGGTGTGTTGAGTACTCAACAGGTTCATCTTAAATTCCTCTTATAACTCAATATCACACAACCCACTGGTATTCTCCTACAACTTTCTCAAATTTCCTCCATCTCTCTTCCTCTTGACCTTCCTATTGAGGGGTCTGTGATCCCTTTAACTTAACAGAAGGAACCAAACCCACATAATAGGCCCAATTAGACTCGTAAGTGTTTGATGAGTGGTATGGTTCTCTAGATTCATAATCTGGCTAGAATTATCGGTGGGATTTAATTGTGATTGACATATATGTATTTTATGTTAAGCCTTTCCTCAGGCTACGTAGTTCTCTTTTCTATTCTTTTATAACATTTATAATAAAAGAAATATAGAGATTTAAAATAGATGACAGAGGGAAACTAATGATTTGTTGGGGGAAGGTTGGGTTGCGGGATAACCTTTATACCTTAAAATGCAGATGAAAAAGATCTAAATTAATTCAAAATAGCATTAATACCATTTTGATTAGTATACATTCAACATTGTTTGAGATAACAGTTATAGAAAGAAAATATATACGTCAAAAGAAGTTAGCGCAAGAAAACATAATTTTCAATGCTCTATTATCAATCTCAGGTTAACACAATCAATTTCTATTCATCAACTAGAATAAAAGAATTGTTGCAACAATAGGAGATAACTTTAAATAACAGATACAGTAAGTATTACTCAATACATCAACAAATATTGAATCCGAAGACAGAGATAATTCCCCTTGGTCCAATCACATTCAAAACTTAGATGAAGGAAGTTTCTTCGGTTCTAAACATAACTTATTAATTAAAATAACTTGCACAAAAATAGTTCTCTAAAGCTAGATTGATGTGCACAAAAATAACTTGCACAAAAATAATTTTGCAATTGAATAATTAAAAGTTGCTACTAGCATTAAAGCTAGACTGATGTGCATGCTGGGGTGAACCGAAATTTGGTAGGAAATGACAGAGAGTGACATAACTATATTCTGTATCGAGCATTGGCATGCAGTGCATTGTTGGAGGCCACTAGGAGATAGATGGATATTGATAGTGGTTTTCCCCCACTTATTCCTTAGAGGAAAGAAGAAAGTCATCTGGAATTTTTTAGAGTCTTTGATATTATTTCTATAGTCTGGATGTGTAGTTTATCCATTCCTAGTTTGTCACCCCCTTTTAAACATTTCAAAATGTGCAATAAGTGTGGATGAGCCACTTTGGAAATCTGGCGTTCGGGGCCTTAAGAGAACATAGTATACATATCCTCTGAAGGACATAACTCCTGGAATCATTAATCAACACTAATTACTTATTAACCTGAGATTACCTTTAATCTTCATCATTTTGGGACTTTTGGACTCCGACTCTTCGGGGTTTGAAAGGTTTTTTTTAATGTTGTGGTTAGAAATCCCCCAGAGGACGATCTCCTAAATCTGACGTGGAAATCTGATGTCATATTTCTAATTTGTCACAGAAAGGAGGGTGACACATTGTTCCAACCCTACATATTTTCAACTTTTTAAAGCATCAAATAATAATTTATGTAGCTGCCTACCTGGGGTCATACGATTATTGTTCTTCATAAGCAGTTTTGAAACTATGATTGTGATCTTTCGGTTATTCCTAGTGTTTTCGTTCTCATGCTTCGTTCATGAATGAAAGCATGAAAACAAAGCATCAAAACCTATGATTGGATTACCGCTTTATTTAAAGTTTATGAAAAGTAGATGGCTCCACTGTTTTTGTTAACAAAGATTTTGTTTCTTGCTATCAAGTTCATCTTCTTTATTGAATCCTCAAATGTGAAGTATGCTTATGGATTGTTATGTGATTCACCAAGGGTCCATTTAATTTAAAATTTGATATATTTTTTGGGGCTTTTGGTCATGCATATCCTTGTCACTACATTTTGGTTTATAAATATTTCCCTCTCCTAAACTTTACAAACCAAACCCACCTTGTTGCGCAATCATAAAATTTTATTAACTTGGTCATGGCCTGTACCCTATGGGAGGTGGCAGTCTAACAATGATGAGCCCATCACCTTGAGATAAATCTCAGGTTTCGCATGTACTCATGGCATTCATTTCACATAACACCTTTCATTTGGTATTGAATAACCTCTGTTCATACACATTAGGGTATTGTTGAGTTTTGGTTCTGAAATGTCGCTCTGGTATTCTCCTAGAACCCCTCCCTACTCACTGTGTTTTATTGTCTGTCGTTTGTATCCCCATGACCTCGGTCATCAAGATTGAACACAATGGCTCTCAGACCTTGCTCCTATGTGATGACGCAAGGGAGGATCTCTAGGGTCAAAGATGGCTTGCTTTTCTTGAGAAAGTCCAGGGATTTAACTTGCGAACCGCTCAGGAATTTTCCCTTTCTTTTGATGGATGCCAAGCCAAGGTAGGAGACATTCAAGTTGAAGTCACAGAGGATTTTTTAGGTCAAGCAATAGGTCCTCATTTGACCGGGTAGAAGTGGTTCAAAAACACCAATGTCGAGGAGGTTCCATGGAGCCTTTTCTTCAAGTCTCAAAAAATCAATTGTTGTGACAAAGGTATGCCTGTGTCCCTGTTAAAAAACTGGTGGCATGGTTTTCTACCAGTCTTGAAACAATTCATGACGTGCGAAGGTTGTTTTGGTTTTGTTTTTCTATACCATATACGTTTGCTGATGAATTTCATTGGGTTTCAATTAAAAATGCCCTATTACCTGTGGAGAAGCCTGTATAAAATGGCAAAGAGGTATAAGAGACAACAATTGGATTCAAGCTTGTTTCACCATGGCTTAATTAAGATATTGTTGGTACATCAATTGAAGTTACAAAATGATGTCTGGAACGCTTTCCTGACCCAAAACGGTTTTGTTGAATCCAATGCTGTAGAGGTCAACAAACCCATGTTAGAGGAAACCATAGTCCCTACCAGAGCGGTCCCTTCATCTACACAAGCCTGTGTTACAACCACCCTCAGTAATCCTATATCCTACCCAAAATATGTTGAGCAGAGCCATGAACAACACCTCCAACCTAACGCCTCTGCTAAGAATACAAACAGACCTGTTGGCAAGCCATCTAAAGGTGATATCGATTTAGGTTTTAAAAATAAAATGGAAGGTAGGTTGATCTCAAGGAAACTATGGAATAAATCAAACCCTCATGTGAGATAAATCAAAATGATCGAGATCCATGAGAGCTCAGACTTAGATATTGACAGATTCTTGGCCGAAGAAGACCCTCCTCCCTTCAAAACAGATCTCGACTAGGCTCACAATTTCATGGATAATTTTCCACCCTGCTTGAAGCACAGTCAAGGATTTCCAGGTATCAAGTTTGATAACAAACCTAAAGGCAACAGTGAAGACAGTCCAACACACAACCGTGGGTATTCTCAAATGACCATCACAAGTTCACAATGTGAAACTTGTCTATTCTGGATTGACAAATATTACACAGACATACCCACTTTACAATCACAGATAAAAACCCTTACCGATCTGGTCGACCCCCTAACAGATGAAAATCGTAGGCTTAATTCCATTGTTCAGAGACAAGGAAAACGTTTGAAAACAACAGGGAACATCATAGTAAAAAATGTCGAAAGTGTCACAACAGTGATCAATTCTGAGATCATGTGAATCGATTTGATTTTCAAGTTAAAGGTAAATATTTGTTTTTATCTTAAAATAGTGTTACATTCTTGTTCATAGAATAAATTAGATTTTGTTGCTAAAATAAGACTAGCTACAAAATCGACATATTCTATAGCCAATCTATTCTTATTCAAAATTTGGAAAATATTGGTTAAATGTATATCTGAATTTCTTTATTTCATCTTTTTCTTACAGGATATTTGGGAGTTTATGGTGACTAAATGATCTGGACAATTTTTGGGCTTATTAGCCATATCCATGTCTCATTTTTGTGTAAACAGAAACAAACTCTTTTTAGCTTTTAGAGATTTAATGTGATCTGGGGTGGTTATATTCCCCCCTATTTTTGTAATCAATAGATGATTGTAGAGATTTAATCTTATCTCATAAGATAAGACAGTTAGACTTTCTGAACCCTTTAAAAACTTGTATTTTTTGTAATCAAAACATCTTGGCTTGTGGCTGAAGTATGGACAATAAATTCACAGACTTGATGGAACATAAATACATATTGCAACTTTATCTTCTTGTGTATGATGTCTTAGTTTAAGTTCTGTTTATCTTGATATGATAATAGGCGTTGATAGATTTTGTCTTCATGCTTTATTATGATTTGGGATAATTCATTAATAAATGTTGTCCATATGTGATGCTTCANCACAAAAATAACTTGCACAAAAATAATTTTGCAATTGAATAATTAAAAGTTGCTACTAGCATTAAAGCTAGACTGATGTGCATGCTGGGGTGAACCGAAATTTGGTAGGAAACGATAGAGAGTGACATAACTATATTCTGTATCGAGCATTGGCATGCAGTGCATTATTGGAGGCAACTAGGAGATAGATGGATATTGATAGCGGTTTTCCCCCACTCATTGCTTAGAGGAAATAAGCAAGTCATCTGCAATTTTTCAGAGTCTTTGATATTATTTCTGTAGTCTGGATGTGTAGTTTATCCATTCCTGGTTTGTCACCCCCTTTTAAACATTTCAAAATGTGCAATAAGTGTGGATGAGCCACTTCGGAAATCTGGCGTTCGGGGCCTTAAGAGAACATAGTATACATATCCTCTGGAGGACATAACTCCTGGAATCATTAATCAACACTAATTACTTATTAACCTGAGATTACCTTTAATCTTCATCATTTTGGGACTTTTGGACTCCGACTCTTTGGGGTTTGAAATTTTTTTTTTAATGTTGTGCTTAGAAATCCCCCAGAGGACGATCTCCTGAATATGATGTGGAAATATGATGTCATATTTCTAATTTGTCACAGAAAGGAGGGTGACACATTGTTCCAGCCCTACATATTTTCAACTTTTTAAAGCATCAAATAATAATTTATGTAGCTGCCTACCTGGGGTCATACGATTATTGTTCTTCATAAGTAGTTTTTGAAACTATGATTGTGATCTTTCGGTTATTCCTAGTGTTTTCGTTCTCATGCTTCGTTCATGAATGAAAGCATGAAAACAAAGCATCAAAACCTATGATTGGATTACCTCTTTATTTAAAGTTTATGAAAAGTAGATGGCTCCACTGTTTTTGTTAATAAAGATTTTGTTTCTTGCTATCAAGTTCATCTTCTTTATTGAATCCTCAAATGTGAAGTATGCTTATGGATTGTTATGTGATTCACCAAGGGTCCATTTAATTTAAAATTTGATATATTTTTTGGGGCTTTTGGTCATGCATATCCTTGTCACTACATTTTGGTTTATAAATATTTCCCTCTCCTAAACTTTACAAACCAAACCCACCTTGTTGCGCAATCATAAAATTTTATGAACTTGGTCATGGCATGTACCCTATGGGAGGTGGAAGTCTAACAATGATGAGCCCATCGCCTTGAGATAAATCTCGGGTTTCGCATGTACTCATGGCATTCATTTCACATAACACCTTTCATTTGGTATTGAAGAATCTCTGTTCATACACATTAGGGTATTGTTGAGTTTTGGTTCTGAAATGTCGCTCTGGTATTCTTCTAGAACCCCTCCCTACTCACTGTGTTTTATTGTCTATCGTTTGTATCCCCATGACCTCGGTCATCAAGATTGAACACAATGGCTCTCAGACCTTGCTCCTATGTGATGACACAAGGGAGGATCTCTAGGGTCAAGGATGGCTTGTTTTTCTTGAGAAATTCCAGGGATTTAACTTGCGAACCGCTCAGGAATTTGCCCTTTCTTTTGATGGATGCCAAGCCAAGGTAGAAGAAATTCAGGTTGAAGTCACAGAGGAGTTTTTAGGTCAAGAAATAGGTCCTCATTTGACCGGGTAGAAGTGGTTCAAAAACACCAATGTCGAGGAGGTTCCATGGAGCCTTTTCTTCAAGTCTCAAAAAATCAATTGCTGTGACAAAGGTATGCCTGTGTCCCTGTTAAAAAACTGGTGGCATGGTTTGCTACCAGTCTTGAAACAATTCATGACGTGCGAAGGTTGTTTTGGTTTTATTTTTCTATACCATATACGTTTGCTGATGAATTTCATTGGGTTTCAATTAAAAATGCCCTATTACCTGTGGAGAAGCCTGTATAAAATGGAAAAGAGGTATAAGAGACAACAACTGGATTCAAGCTTGTTTCACCACGGCTTAATTAAGATATTTTTGGTACATCAATTGAAGTTACAAAATGATGACTGGACGCTTTCCTGACCCAAAACGGTTTTGTTGAATCCAATGCTGTAGAGGTCAACAAACCCATGTTAGAGGAAACCATAGTCCCTACCAGAGCGGTCCCTTCATCTACACAAGCCTGTGTTACAACCACCCTCAGTAATCCTATATCCTACCCAAAATATGTTGAGCAGAGCCATGAACAACACCTCCAACCTAACGCCTCTGCTAAGAATACAAACAGACCTGTTGGCAAGCCATCTAAAGGTGATATCGATTTAGGTTTTAAAAATAAAATGGAAGGTAGGTTGATCTCAAGGAAACTATGGAATAAATCAAACCCTCATGTGAGATAAATCAAAATGATCGAGATCCATGAGAGCTCAGACTTAGATATTGACAGATTCTTGGCCGAAGAAGACCCTCCTCCCTTCAAAACAGATCTCGACTAGGCTCACAATTTCATGGATAATTTTCCACCCTGCTTGAAGCACAGTCAAGGATTTCCAGGTATCAAGTTTGATAACAAACCTAAAGGCAACAGTGAAGACAGTCCAACACACAACCGTGGGTATTCTCAAATGACCATCACAAGTTCACAATGTGAAACTTGTCTATTCTGGATTGACAAATATTACACAGACATACCCACTTTACAATCACAGATAAAAACCCTTACCGATCTGGTCGACCCCCTAACAGATGAAAATCGTAGGCTTAATTCCATTGTTCAGAGACAAGGAAAACGTTTGAAAACAACAGGGAACATCATAGTAAAAAATGTCGAAAGTGTCACAACAGTGATCAATTCTGAGATCATGTGAATCGATTTGATTTTCAAGTTAAAGGTAAATATTTGTTTTTATCTTAAAATAGTGTTACATTCTTGTTCATAGAATAAATTAGATTTTGTTGCTAAAATAAGACTAGCTACAAAATCGACATATTCTATAGCCAATCTATTCTTATTCAAAATTTGGAAAATATTGGTTAAATGTATATCTGAATTTCTTTATTTCATCTTTTTCTTACAGGATATTTGGGAGTTTATGGTGACTAAATGATCTGGACAATTTTTGGGCTTATTAGCCATATCCATGTCTCATTTTTGTGTAAACAGAAACAAACTCTTTTTAGCTTTTAGAGATTTAATGTGATCTGGGGTGGTTATATTCCCCCCTATTTTTGTAATCAATAGATGATTGTAGAGATTTAATCTTATCTCATAAGATAAGACAGTTAGACTTTCTGAACCCTTTAAAAACTTGTATTTTTTGTAATCAAAACATCTTGGCTTGTGGCTGAAGTATGGACAATAAATTCACAGACTTGATGGAACATAAATACATATTGCAACTTTATCTTCTTGTGTATGATGTCTTAGTTTAAGTTCTGTTTATCTTGATATGATAATAGGCGTTGATAGATTTTGTCTTCATGCTTTATTATGATTTGGGATAATTCATTAATAAATGTTGTCCATATGTGATGCTTCANACCCCCTAACAGATGAAAATCGTAGGCTTAAGTCCATTGTTCAGAGACAAGGAAAACGTTTGAAAACAACAGGGAACATCATAGTAAAAAATGTCGAAAGTGTCATAGCAGTGATCAATTCTGAGATCATGTGAATCGATTTGATTTTCTAGTTAAAGGTAAAGATTTTTTTTTATCTTAAAATAGTGTTACATTCTTGTTCATAGAATAAATTAGATTTTGTTGCTAACATAAGACTAGCTACAGAATTAGCAGATTCTGTAGCCACTCTATTCTTATTCGAAATTTGGAAAATATTGGTTAAATGTATATTTGAATTTCTTTATTTCATCTTTTTCTTTTAGGATATTTGGGAGTTTATGGTGGCTAAATGATCTAGAGAATTTTTGGGCTTATTAGCCATATCCATGTCTCATTTTTGTGTAAACAGGAACACACTCTTTTTAGTTTTTAGAGATTTAATGTGATATGGGGTGGTTATTTTTGTAATCAATAGATGATTGTAGAGATTTAATATTATCTCATAAGATAAGACAGTTAGCTTTTATGAACCCTTTAAAAACTCATATTTTTTGTAATCAAAAAATCTTAGCCTGGGGCTGAAGTATGGACAATTAATTCACAGACTTGAAAGGAACATAAATACATATTGCAGCTTTAGCTTCTTGTGTATGATGTCTTAGTTTAATTTTTGTTGATCTTGATATGATAATAGGTGTTGATAGCTTTTGTCTTCATGCTTTATTATGAGTTGGGATAATTCATTAATAAATGTTGTCCATATGTGATGCTTCATATATTATATAGGGTGATCATCTGTTCAACTCAAATTATGAGATTTATCTTTAATTTTCTGTTGAACGTTTAAATGCAAAGTTCTTACAATAAGATTTATCTCACTGTAATTGCTTGTAAATCATAAGATCACCGCGATTATTTGTATTATACATTATGTTATTGAAACTCAGTTTTCAGCACGTTGTTTCGCATTTATTCGGAACAATCTTAAGGTTCGTTGCAGGTTTACGTCTTGGACAAGGTGACTGGATATTCTCTATTATATAGACATTGGATGCATTAATAGGTTAGTTCTTTTATTTTTTGTCATTTGTTTGTCTTCGAAACTCTAATACATGGTCTGGATTTGACCTTTCACATACTCCCGTTTCATAGCAGATTTTTCTATTTAATCTTAGATTAATAAAGAAAAAAACAAAAAATAGCTTATGTGCTTTCTTTATCTTCTTTCGTTAAAGCAACCATCTTTACATATATTTTCGTGAGTTTAGATTAAAACTCGCAACTTGTGTATCATGCACATAAAAAATATAGACAGACCTATCATGTAAATATTATCTATAATAGTTATATATATATATATATATATATATATATATATAT
>JZKD02S2288382.1:11389-23541 GCA_000966675.3 Picea glauca
CCCTACCTCAAGGGTTTGATATAATAAAGTTGTGTTTTTCTATATTGTTCTTCTATATCTGTTGTGGTGATTTTGTATACAACATTTGGTTCTTAACAGGTTTTCTTGTACTCTCTGCTTCTCTTTGCCAACTAGCCTCAAACTTGACTTGCCTAGGCAATCTCTAGCATATTGTAAGGATGCACATATGCCTCCTTTGCTAGCTGCATAGAATTAACTAAAAGTACTTCTTTCAGCTTACCATCATAGCTTCAAAAGCTACCTCCAACCTCTTGGGTTTTCACTCATGGCTCTATGTCACTTAAGATGGATTCTTGTTAGGCACCATCTCCTCTACATTCAAAACCATACATAGAACCATTTTCTTCTTCTTGGTTCCTTATTGATTTTTCTTTAGAAGTCATTTCACTTTTAAATTATTCTTGACTTGATATCTCCATGCTCTTATGGAAATACCTTCACACCCTTGGAGTGCATCAACAATCCTCTACTATTCTAGATTTCCTTCCTGTAGTGTTGACATGCTTTCTAATTAGTTGGATATCTATCTCATGATTTATTCTTCCATTATCCTAGGATGTTCATGAACTTGACCCCATCTAGGTTTGCATACTTGCCATAACATATTATGTTGATATTAATTTTTTGCATTCCATTATTATTTGGATTCCTCTAATTTATCTCATGCATATTCAACTTTTGTCATGCCATATTTGATGAATTCATGCCATTCTTCCACTACGCATTCTGATAGTAATAACGGAGGTGCTATCTCCAATCTATAGGGATGATCCTTGGAGATGTCACATATTATATCCAAACTCTTTCATATTCATTAAAACCTTCCTTCTTTATTCCCATTCTTTGCATCTCCATACAAACTTATGGTTCATGCATTATCATGTATTGCAGATGGCTTTGTCCACCTAGCATTCACATTTGATGTGCAAATATTTTCACTTGAACTGTCTTCCCCAAACAAGAATTCCATTTGGGGTTTCCATGCGGCTTATCAAACCCAAGATCTGATCCAATGACTTCTGAAAAATATTAGATGTAGAATAAAGAATTTTTCCTGACATTCTTCCTTATTTCTTCTATATGAAGATGTCTCTAGAACTTTTTTTGTTTTAATGTAACCATTACATTTGGAATCCTTTTTCCAATACCTTTCCAATCACAACTTCCTTTCTCAATTCCGAGCCTTGAGCAGAAAGCTATAATCCTTTAAAACTTGTGCTTCTTCTTTGATGCACTTCTTGTGAAGTGATCTCTTTTCTATGAACTAATGGATCTTAGATATTTGTCAGAACCTATCATAAAGTTCCCAGGTCTTCAGTACCTCCCTTATGCAGGTCTGAACCAGAAGAACCACAAGCTTCCTTCCTAACCCCTTTTCCCTTCTTTAACACATTTTTCAGGAACTAGACCCTGTTTTCCTTAGGCCCTTAATTGGCATGGGACCACGGTTGTGACCAAGTGCTAAATCAATATGTTATTACTTGAGCCTTCAGATTCAAGAATTTTCAAACACAACACAACAGTCTCTCGGAGTTCTGGATTACCAAACTTGGGAAGTAGAGTGGATCAATAGTCCACATCTACCCAACATCCAATGGTTGGAACTCACTATGGAACCTTAGGCATTTGAGTTCTGAGACTTCAGAGCTTTGGGACTTCGAGACTTCGGAGGATTTCACATTTGAACCTACCCAACACACCAAACCATTAATCTCCAAACACTTCCATGTCACCTTTGATGATGTCATTATGTCATGTCACTTCGGTGTTATGAAACTTTGAAAGGTTCTTCCTTTTGTTCCTTATGAACCACCTTTCGAGAGTGTCAAGCCTTCACACTTCACAACTAGTGGCATGCATCCACAGAGACCCACAACTTTTGTGCTTGGATTAAGATACTGAATACTCACATCACTTAATGCTTTTCCAATTGCATGGGCATGCGTTAATAGTTTGGAGTAACCTGCCTTTCATCCCACAATTCTTCTGATGTTGACACATAACCCCTTGGTGAAATTGTGGTTTGGATTGCAGAACTACCTTAGAGAATTAACTCCTGTGCAACTTGGGTCCCCACAATGCCTCTTGTCTGTCGATCTTGATGTATCATGATCAACACTAGTGTGGGTCTGTTGAACTTTAACTATGATATGTAACCTCAGGTACCACTAACCATGATCATACAGAGTGACACATGGTGGAATACTAGCGGCTGACTCGTGGCCCAATCAGATGGGTGTCACAAGTCATGTTCCATATGGAATTTCAAACTTCCATTGGTTCAAAACCCACTGACACATGGCACACATCCCATGTGTCCACGTCCATCCAAGTGGTGTCATCATGACTCACTACATCGGCTCTTCGAGACTTTAGAACTGTAGGATTCAAGAGTTCTCTCCTCGGCACACACTAATTCTCTCGAACACTAAAATCCTGAACAAACTAATCTAGTGACACACGTCCCTATTGACAGACGGTCTGGATTAACTCTGGACTTTGGATATTCAGGAGAGTTTTACCTTCACCACTGCATTTGACCTTTTAACATTGGCTTGATCCAATGGCTAAGCTCTTCTCCCCAAATATATGGTGTAGATCCACTTTGGGGCTTCGAAAGTTTGTCCATCAACACATCTCTCTTCTCTCGATCATCGTAAGGTAAGGCTTCTCACTAGATCTATGGTGTAGATCCACTTCAGGACTTCAAAGCTTCAAGCTTCGGTATTTCTATTATTCTACATCGACTTCACTGAAGTAGCGAAGTTCAAAGGCTTCCAGGTTAACTTTTCTACACCCTCTCCAGATCTAACAGTCGCAAAGGATTTCCCTTCCTTCAGAATAGATCCTATGACCCCAACACCACAAGTGTTTTGATCTCTCTCTTTCTGGCCAAATACCATGTTTGTCATAGTTTTATAACACTGCTACACCTCCTAAGCTTTGTAACATGGACAAAGTAACCTCTTGGCACTCAGGAATATTCTAAGGTTCGAAATTGGTTTCCCCATACACATTTTCCACTTGAAACCTTGGATCTAATGACCACTTATCTAGCCCATCCAGGCTCAACATTGAAACCATCGCTCTAAACTTGAATTTTGTCTATTTCGAAAACAATTATTTCCAAGACGTTTTATTCAATTTCCACTAGCATGGCCCATCCAGGATTAGTGTTGAAAACCTTGGCTCTGACACCATATAGTAACATCCCCATCCCTCCATAGACTGGGTAATGCTACCACACGAAATATACACTTATATAATATATATGCATTTTAATGAATTTAAAACACTTAATCTCAATAAACACAGAATCATTGCTACCATATAGAATCAATGGAACTAAAAGTAATTCATATATGCAAAGGAATACATGATAACATTTAAGCATCACAAAACATGCATAAAATTCTTAATTAAGCACAGAAATGATACTTATCTTTTATCCAAAGTAAATCCACCAACTGCGTGCAGACCTTCCACAAACCTCCTAGCCTTAGACCGCATTTCTCATCACTCTCAAAAGTAGGACACCCCTAAGCTGGGACTAAACTCCACCAGGAAAGGGAATTCTAGGATTGGAAAGGAAAGCAAGGAAGTTACACAAAGAAACAAGATGGATATTTTATCCTAGGATTCACTTATGCCCACAACCCATAGAACCTCATTCCCCACATGCCTACTCCACCCGAGGAGGATACACCTTCACTAATACAAGTCCATCGGCTACTACACCTCCCTTACCTTGGGCTTCAGCAGCAGGCTGGACTAGAAGTCTCAGAGTACTGTAGGTGCTACAGGACTCCCTTCTAGGAGAACTCACTTCCCAACAAACTCTCTCACATAGAAGAGTTTNGATTTTTCTTTAGAAGTCATTTCACTTTTAAATTATTCTTGACTTGATATCTCCATGCTCTTATGGAAATACCTTCACACCCTTGGAGTGCATCAACAATCCTCTACTATTCTAGATTTCCTTCCTGTAGTGTTGACATGCTTTCTAATTAGTTGGATATCTATCTCATGATTTATTCTTCCATTATCCTAGGATGTTCATGAACTTGACCCCATCTAGGTTTGCATACTTGCCATAACATATTATGTTGATATTAATTTTTTGCATTCCATTATTATTTGGATTCCTCTAATTTATCTCATGCATATTCAACTTTTGTCATGCCATATTTGATGAATTCATGCCATTCTTCCACTACGCATTCTGATAGTAATAACGGAGGTGCTATCTCCAATCTATAGGGATGATCCTTGGAGATGTCACATATTATATCCAAACTCTTTCATATTCATTAAAACCTTCCTTCTTTATTCCCATTCTTTGCATCTCCATACAAACTTATGGTTCATGCATTATCATGTATTGCAGATGGCTTTGTCCACCTAGCATTCACATTTGATGTGCAAATATTTTCACTTGAACTGTCTTCCCCAAACAAGAATTCCATTTGGGGTTTCCATGCGGCTTATCAAACCCAAGATCTGATCCAATGACTTCTGAAAAATATTAGATGTAGAATAAAGAATTTTTCCTGACATTCTTCCTTATTTCTTCTATATGAAGATGTCTCTAGAACTTTTTTTGTTTTAATGTAACCATTACATTTGGAATCCTTTTTCCAATACCTTTCCAATCACAACTTCCTTTCTCAATTCCGAGCCTTGAGCAGAAAGCTATAATCCTTTAAAACTTGTGCTTCTTCTTTGATGCACTTCTTGTGAAGTGATCTCTTTTCTATGAACTAATGGATCTTAGATATTTGTCAGAACCTATCATAAAGTTCCCAGGTCTTCAGTACCTCCCTTATGCAGGTCTGAACCAGAAGAACCACAAGCTTCCTTCCTAACCCCTTTTCCCTTCTTTAACACATTTTTCAGGAACTAGACCCTGTTTTCCTTAGGCCCTTAATTGGCATGGGACCACGGTTGTGACCAAGTGCTAAATCAATATGTTATTACTTGAGCCTTCAGATTCAAGAATTTTCAAACACAACACAACAGTCTCTCGGAGTTCTGGATTACCAAACTTGGGAAGTAGAGTGGATCAATAGTCCACATCTACCCAACATCCAATGGTTGGAACTCACTATGGAACCTTAGGCATTTGAGTTCTGAGACTTCAGAGCTTTGGGACTTCGAGACTTCGGAGGATTTCACATTTGAACCTACCCAACACACCAAACCATTAATCTCCAAACACTTCCATGTCACCTTTGATGATGTCATTATGTCATGTCACTTCGGTGTTATGAAACTTTGAAAGGTTCTTCCTTTTGTTCCTTATGAACCACCTTTCGAGAGTGTCAAGCCTTCACACTTCACAACTAGTGGCATGCATCCACAGAGACCCACAACTTTTGTGCTTGGATTAAGATACTGAATACTCACATCACTTAATGCTTTTCCAATTGCATGGGCATGCGTTAATAGTTTGGAGTAACCTGCCTTTCATCCCACAATTCTTCTGATGTTGACACATAACCCCTTGGTGAAATTGTGGTTTGGATTGCAGAACTACCTTAGAGAATTAACTCCTGTGCAACTTGGGTCCCCACAATGCCTCTTGTCTGTCGATCTTGATGTATCATGATCAACACTAGTGTGGGTCTGTTGAACTTTAACTATGATATGTAACCTCAGGTACCACTAACCATGATCATACAGAGTGACACATGGTGGAATACTAGCGGCTGACTCGTGGCCCAATCAGATGGGTGTCACAAGTCATGTTCCATATGGAATTTCAAACTTCCATTGGTTCAAAACCCACTGACACATGGCACACATCCCATGTGTCCACGTCCATCCAAGTGGTGTCATCATGACTCACTACATCGGCTCTTCGAGACTTTAGAACTGTAGGATTCAAGAGTTCTCTCCTCGGCACACACTAATTCTCTCGAACACTAAAATCCTGAACAAACTAATCTAGTGACACACGTCCCTATTGACAGACGGTCTGGATTAACTCTGGACTTTGGATATTCAGGAGAGTTTTACCTTCACCACTGCATTTGACCTTTTAACATTGGCTTGATCCAATGGCTAAGCTCTTCTCCCCAAATATATGGTGTAGATCCACTTTGGGGCTTCGAAAGTTTGTCCATCAACACATCTCTCTTCTCTCGATCATCGTAAGGTAAGGCTTCTCACTAGATCTATGGTGTAGATCCACTTCAGGACTTCAAAGCTTCAAGCTTCGGTATTTCTATTATTCTACATCGACTTCACTGAAGTAGCGAAGTTCAAAGGCTTCCAGGTTAACTTTTCTACACCCTCTCCAGATCTAACAGTCGCAAAGGATTTCCCTTCCTTCAGAATAGATCCTATGACCCCAACACCACAAGTGTTTTGATCTCTCTCTTTCTGGCCAAATACCATGTTTGTCATAGTTTTATAACACTGCTACACCTCCTAAGCTTTGTAACATGGACAAAGTAACCTCTTGGCACTCAGGAATATTCTAAGGTTCGAAATTGGTTTCCCCATACACATTTTCCACTTGAAACCTTGGATCTAATGACCACTTATCTAGCCCATCCAGGCTCAACATTGAAACCATCGCTCTAAACTTGAATTTTGTCTATTTCGAAAACAATTATTTCCAAGACGTTTTATTCAATTTCCACTAGCATGGCCCATCCAGGATTAGTGTTGAAAACCTTGGCTCTGACACCATATAGTAACATCCCCATCCCTCCATAGACTGGGTAATGCTACCACACGAAATATACACTTATATAATATATATGCATTTTAATGAATTTAAAACACTTAATCTCAATAAACACAGAATCATTGCTACCATATAGAATCAATGGAACTAAAAGTAATTCATATATGCAAGGGAATACATGATAACATTTAAGCATCATAAAACATGCATAAAATTCTTAATTAAGCACAGAAATGATACTTATCTTTTATCCAAAGTAAATCCACCAACTGCATGCAGACCTTCCACAAACCTCCTTGCCTTAGACCGCATTTCTCATCACTCTCAACAGTAGGACACCCCTAAGCTGGGACTAAAATCCACCAGGAAAGGGAATTCTAGGATTGGAAAGGAAAGCAAGGAAGTTACACAAAGAAACAAGATGGATCTTTTATCCTAGGATCCACTTATGCCCACAACCCATAGAACCTCATTCCCCACATGCTTGCTCCACCCAAGGAGGATACACCTTCACTAATACAAGTCAATCAACTATTACACCTCCCTTACCTTGGGCTTCAGCAGCAGGCTGGACCAGAAGTCTCAGAGTACTGTAGGTTCTACAGGACTCCCTTCTAGGAGAACTCACTTCCCAACAAACTCTCTCACATAGAAGAGTTTCTCATAGGCCTGACAACCTGCCTCTTCAACCAATATTCGACTCATCTACAACTAGGTACAGGTATCAACAACAAAATTCAACATTCAGTTAGCTCATGGGTGACATCAGTAACAAGGAAATGGGTATAGACACCCAAATGATAACAATCAACACTAAGGCATAGCAAGGCTCAACCAATTATAGGACGCGTTGGGCTTCTTAGCAAGCAACACAGGATGAATTCACCATTTATGGTTTTAGATATGCATGAGGGTATGTAGAGGTTGACGATGAAGGTCTCGAGTTCAGACAATAGATGGGAGAATGACAAACCCCTCAACACGAGCTAACGCTTCAGCTTTAAATGCATGCGTCCAGGTCGACAATTGTCTTCATGGAGCTGCATGCGCTCCATTTATCCTACGTCCCTTTTCCAAGAAATTAGGATAAGCCTGATCATGCCCACCTTAGTCTAAAGGAAATAACAATAAAATATTATCCTTTTAGAGATAAGCACCCCTTAGCTTAGCCCCTAGGCCTAAATACATAGCCCCCTCCCTTGCCCTATCTAATGGAGCTTAATCCCCCATCCCTCTTTCTTCATGGTCGATATACACGTAGCGATGTTTATATTTTTATGAATGATTTTTAATAATTACATACACAAAACAAGCTCCTGGCCTTATCATCCTAGGCTCTCTAGCCTAATCATCACATAATCCTCCTAGCTTATTATAACTCGTCTCATTAGCCTAACAAACATGTTTACAATTCATAATTACAATTGGGGCTCTTCCGAGGGATATTACACTTTTCGAAACACCTGCGAAGAAGGAGAAGTCTCACCCGAGGTAGAGGCAAGGGGGGTTACAGAACTCGAGTGTCTATAACCAAGATGGGACACAAATCTATGATTACAATTACTTCGCAAAGTACTTAAGAACAACATGCATTAGTTATCAACTTGTTGGGAGCCAATTCATTGTTTTTTTATGATCCTATAAGTTGCCTACACCTATGTATTTCAAACATCATGTTTTTCATCGCATTTTTTCAAATAGATGACATTTTCATTTCTTGTGACATTTACACACTTATTTTCATTTAGTTTTCACGACTGTAAGCGTGAAAACTTCTCCTTTCGAAGACGTTTTTCGATCATTATTCTAACTATCAATATCGTTTATGTCATTACGCCTGTTGCGCTTACCTTTTATTGATCATTATACAACTGGCAAGATCCTTTAATCGATTCTCACATTTCGATTGATTGTGTAACTTGGTTTTATTGAGTTTGTAAGGAATTTAGCCTTTGGATTTGCGCTTTATATAGCGTGCATGTGCATAGATTTTATGAAAATGTATAGGGGTTATGAGTAAATTATATATATATATATATATATATATATATATATATATATGTCTTATGATATAATCCTTATGTCAATCCTTTCATAACTTTTGGCTTGTCAACTATATGAATACCATTTTGCACCTTGGTTAAAATTTTGATTATATACATTGGCACATAGTTGATTTTGGGTTTTGATTTATATATCGGATATTTAAACACTATGGCATAACGCTTGCGCGCATTGGTATACACCTTTGATTTTATTGGCTGTACACATGACTTAATAGTTGAACTATTATTATGGAGTGAACAGTTATGAAAATTGGCAGTTGTACTTGGATAATCAATATTTTTCATGGCAGACTCCACCTTCGCATGCTCACATTTATGCTTACCCCTTTTCCTCGTTCATTGTTGTTGGTTCAGGTAGCTATGCTCTTGTGTGTGTTGGTGAATACAAACCCTACCCATTACCATGTGTTCAGCTCCATGGCACCAGTCGTGTGAGTAGAGCCCAATGGAAATCAAGCCCTGTTGATGTTTGACAATTCCCACCAAGATTTAGTAGACAGTGGATGGCTTACCTTCGTGAAATGATTTGAGGGTTTTAACCTTTGTGTAGCACGACAGTTTTCCATGACTTTTGATGGATTTCAAGCCAAGGTTGGCGATATACAGTTAGAGATCGAGGAACAGTTTATCAGCTCGGCTACGGGGTTACCTCCTTTGGGACAGCGTTGGTTTAAGAATTGCAAGGTCGAGGAAATACCATGGACATTGCTATTTCAATAGGGAAAAGTCACCTCTTGTGACAGAGGTATGACTGTATCTATGCTCAAACGATGATGGCATGATTTATTGATGCTTGTCAAGTAGTTTGTGACCTGTGAAGGTCGATACGGACTCGTGTTCCTTTACCACCTGCATCTGTTGATGATTTTTATAGGGTATCCTCTAAACATGCCTTTCTATTTTCATCGGAGCTTGTATAAGATGTCGAAAAGATATAAAAGGCAACAGACTGACAATAGCCTGTTCCATCATGGGCTTATTAATCTCATCGTTGTTTCTCACTTGAGTTTGCTTGGTGATACTTGGAAGGATTTCATCACCCGTAATGGCTTTGAGGAGATCGACCCTGTACAGGTTGATAAAACTGTTGAAATTGAAACCAAGGTTGAACCGCCTGTACCCTTACACCTCTTATTGCCTAAACCCTCGGTCGAGCCTCTTGTGGACTTACCCAACACTATAACTAAGAATGCAGAAGCCATTAAAAAGCCTATGGGAAAAAAGCCCAAGGCAAACCTTACTGCCAATGCCAAAGGGAAAAGGAATGCCTGACTCATTTCGAAAATGGCCAGAAACAAACCAAAATACTCTGCCGAGTCTAACCCTATCATCCTAAGTGAGGACTCTAATTCTGATATTGAGCGTTTTTTGGCCAGCGAGTACCCCTACTCACAAGGTTTATGTCCCGAACCCTCATATGATTTTGTGTCAAACCTACCCCCCTACCTAAAGGATGATCCTAACTACCTGGGTATTAAGTTGTCTCGTGAAACCCTCGGTCGTTTGGCCAAACCCTCCCTGCTCTGTCTAAACCCACACAGTCACCCTCTGACCAATGCAATTCATGGTTAGAGCGATATTATATTGATGTTCCTATACTCCAATCAAAGATTCAATCTTTGGAAGACCAGATTGCACTGCTAACCAGTCAAAAATCCAAGATCCAAGCAGTGGATAAGAAACAGAAGACAACCGGCTCCATCCTGTTCAAAAATGTGGAATTAGCCACGGCTGGTGTAAATTCCAAGCTGTCATAATCAAGTAGTCTCGTCACTACACAGGTATGGTTTTGACATCGTTTTGTTTTGTAAATAATCTAGTTTGATATAATGATTTGAATTCATCTTTTAAATAGTTTTATAACTCATCCAAATGCCTCTATCATTCGGTGATCATCCTGTACATGGCTTCGTTTTGATAAAAATAGAAGGAATTTCGATATATGATTTGCTCATAGATTTTTATTTGGATTGGAATGGTTATTCGTTTGGATTTCATTTGTTAAGTTTGTCTGACGAAAGTAATGGTGCGTTTTCAATTCAATTCGTTTTGTGCCCACTCCCAACAGGAAGTTTTTATGCTCAATTTAGAAAACGATTTTTCTCGGATTTGATTTCGTTAACATTGGTATGCTATGATTGGTAAATGTCTTCAGGAGGATACTTGTTACGATGTTGTTCTATATTTGATTGTTTCCAAGTTAAGGATAATGACTCTATTTCTTTGATGAAAACAATATGCTCAAATAACATTCACGCCCAAATCGGGAAATGAATCTGAATCATAACAACTATGTGAAAACCTTAGCCAATCGATTCACCCTTATTCAAATTTGGCAAGTTAGTCCTATGAGTCGAGTTCAGATTTTAATTAATGCTCTGTATTTAAATTCGTGAAATGAATTGGTCAAACCCTGTTATGATTCGTTTGATTGAAATGATTGTGATCAAAATTAATCGATCTTGTTTGCTCATTGTGCAATGATCAACGATCAAAATCTATAAAAAAATCGGTTTGATTGATCCTGTTACGATTTTGGTTATGTGTCAGTTATGGTTTGAATTCATTCTCAGCCTAAATCGCTTTCTATACAGTTATCGTGATTTGAAAATAATCCTGTTCGATTCGATTATTTCCCCTGTTGATAAGACAATTGTAACAAAGTGTTTGCGATTTGTTGCGTTTTCAATTGAATATCAAAACGATCTCATAATAGATGGATTCGATTTGTTGAGAAACGATTATGGTGATATTTCACATGATTTCATTCACCCGACTTATGATAATAATCGAAACAAAGTATTTATATCTTTGTATTTGATTGAATGATGTGGATCCTGTTGGATCAATTATTTCAAACTGAATGATTCGTTTTCAGATATTTCTTGGATGATGATTAAATTTAATTCTTTAAAAGATTTTGAATCGATTCTGATGTTGATTCTGTATCTCATTTTGACTAGCTACAAAATCAGATGATTCTGTAGCTAGTCTATAGAATTTAATTTTTATCATTTTATTAATAAAAGAGTCTTCTAACTTGTCTATTTTGGATCCTTTTTAGGTGAATTCGAATTTCATGGGATTTGATGGACAGTTTAGAGGATATTTGGATGTTTTAGTTTTATTTTAGTTTCCTAGTTTAGTTGAACTTGGGGATATCTTCCCAGATTATGTAAACAGTTTGATAATTTCCACAGGGAGGTTTTACCCTGTGGAAAAACTTATAAATACTTATTAGTTTTTGTAATAAGAGCATCCTCATTCATGGGAGAACAAGGATATGGAATTTTAATACAGACTGAGACAGAAGTTGATGTTCTGCTACAGCTTTAGCTTTTCATAATATCAATCTTTTGTTTCACGTTTAT
>JZKD02S2288393.1:6602-23918 GCA_000966675.3 Picea glauca
AGGCAAGCTGCATGATTCGATCATGGTGGTGGTGGAAAAGCTTACAAAAGTTGTCCATTTTATTCCACTAAAAAATAATCACAAGGCAGCAAATGTTGTTGATATTTTCATGAAGGAAGTGGCACAATTGCACAGAATTTCTAAAACAATTGTGTCCGACAGAGACCCGAAATTCACCTCAAATTTCTGGAAGGGATTGTTCAAAGGATTCAGAATGAATCTGAACTTTAGCACAACTTATCATCCTAAGTATGATGGACAGACAGAAAGGGTGAACACAGTGATAGAATAAATACTGAGAATGTATGTGATGGACAAACCATCGAAATGGGAGGACTACCTGCACTTGGTAGAATTCACTTACAACAATGGATATCAGGCATCGTTGAAGATGAGCCCATTTTAAGCACTTTACAGCTGAAAGTGAAATACTTCAGTGAGCTAGGATAATTTAGTTGATAGGATAGTAGTTGGGCCAAAGTTGCTCAAGGCGATGGAGGACCAAATGATAAAAATTAAGCAGAATTTAAAAGCTACACAAGACAGGCAGAAAAGTTATGCCGATAAGAAAAGAACCCAAAGAGAGTTCAAAGTGGGTGATCATGTTTTCCTGAAGGTGAAAGCTAACAAGAGTTCCCTGAAGCTGGGAAGTTGCACTAAGTTGGCAGCCAGATTTTGTGGGCCATTTGAAATCCTAGAGAGGATTGGCCCAGTTGGTTATATGATTGCATTGACTGCATCTATGTATGTTCATAATGAATTCCATGTATCATTGCTAAAGAAATATATACCTAATGCTAATCATGTTATTGATTGTAATATGATTCAGGTGAAGCAAGAAGGCACTTTTCAAGTGCATTCGGTGTGCATTCTGGACCAGAAAATCAAGCAGCTCCGGAATCGAGCCATAGGGCTTGTAAAGGTCCAATGGATCTGGTATGGTCTTGAGGACACTACTTGGGAGCTTGAGGATGCAATGCAGACATAACACCCGCATCTTTTTGAGGATTTTTGAAAAAAAAATTGTATATGGATACATGATGCACTGAGGATAGTGCATAAATAAGGGGAGGGGATTGTAATATACCTTAGCTGAACCCAATTTTAAATGTAATGTAAGTATACTTAAGTTGGTGAGTTGTTTTGACATCATTTTTGTAATGCACCTTTCATGGCATAGTGCGCTCATGTACTGCGTAGTAAAATGATGTAGTGTGCACATTCCTGGATATTGCATGCAGTAACTAAAGTGCGTGCAGTATAGAGGTCAATGAACCTTGTGTATATGATATGTGTTATAGGTTGGTGAGCTAGTTAATATAAGTTGGGATGCTTATGTTTTGGAATTAGGCTAGTGCACCTAGATATTAAAGTCCAATGTGCCTATTTTGTATATGTCTCATGATTAATATAAAATGCATCGTTGCGTGCAGACCGACCATGATAAAAGAGATGGGGGACTAAACTTCACCGGTTAGGGAAAGGGAGGGCCAAAAGTTAAGGGAAAAGGGATAAGCTAGAGAGATTAAGCCAAAAAGGAATATTATATCAATATTTCTTAAAACATAAAGTATGGATAATTATTTTATCCTAAATTCTAAAATTGGGGGACAAGTGGACCAAAGTAGCTTCCAACATGACAAGTGTCAAGTTGGGGACATGCATACATATCGTGGGGACTTATCTCATTGGGAAACCTTCACCATCATTCTTACGATCGTCTCTCCCATGATTCCATCCATCATTCAGTCATCCAGTCAAGGATTCCATGACAATTTCACTCACGTAGTCAGTTATTCTTCAGACATTCATTTCACTATATCAGAACCTGTTTCCATAACCATTTTCATGTTGGTGTACCTGGTTAGATTGGAAGCAGCATTGAAGAAGTGGGTTTTCAAGCCCATGGAAAATTGAAGAGGTGGGTTGTTAGGCTCGTGATAAATTCTCTGAGTGAGAGAATTGTTGGGAATTGATTTCCTGAAGGTGTTGAACTGCAGCTATAGTGCTCTGAGACTTCATGTCGATCCTGTTGTTGAAGCCCTGGAAGGGAAGTGGGGCAGTCAAAGGACTATTGAGCAGAGAAGGGGCACACTTCCTTGGGTGGAACAGTCATGTGGGGAATGAGAGGTTGTAGGTTGCTAGTTGAGTGAGCACCTGAGACAAAGTCTTTCCTGTTGTCTATGAGCCTTTAGCCTGGTTAGGAATCCCTTTACCCGGGTGGAGTTTAGTCCTAGCTTGGGGGTGACTCACTGTTGAGAGTGATGAACAATGCAGTCTAAGGCTGGGAGGTTCATGGCTGGTCTGCACGCAATTGGTGACAATATTTCCAAGATACGTACCAATCGTGTGATAAATTGACATGTTGCATTGTTATTTACATTCTTATGTTACGGTTTATCATATGTGTGATTATAATTGTTTGTATGTTTATGGGTATTTCCCTGTATATGTTGCATGTCTATGTTTACCGTTATTTCAGTATGAAATCATATATTATATAATGTAATTGTTTGTTTATGTATTATATGTAAACCTTCCGCAAGAGCGTTGTATGTATATGTTATGTTTGCATGCAGTTTGAAGAGAAAAATTTATGTGGCATAACTTAGTTGAATATTAGGTATGTTACAGCATGTTTCACAGTGAGAGAATGAAAGTGTTCCCTTGTGTAGCGTGGCCCGACCATGGGTGGCCAGGGAATTTACATGTGATGAAGCCTATGGTTTATTATGTCTCTCCATCTATCTTGATATTCTTTTCCACATTAAATTTGGTAGTTCACCCAATAAAATATGGACTACTTTGGAAGGATTGTTTGGGAAGCATGATGTGTTAAGAGGACACCACCTGGAGAATGGGATCATCATATTGAGCCTAGGAAGTTTTGACACCATCCAAGAATTCCATTAGACCAAGAATTATTTTGTAGATGCTTGGAAGATGGCATCCCTTCATGATTTTTTTGTTGTGTTGACTAGGGAGAAAGATAATTTTATACACATGTGTGATTTAAATAAATCCAAAGCACATTCCCTTACTACAAATTGGGGCACTAAGAAGTCCTCAAAATCCTCAAACAATGTTACAAAAAAAATCATAGAAATGAAGATATAAAAAATGACCATTAACAAGGGAAAAAAATCGAGAGCTACCAAAGTTCTGGAGCTAGTTCACAGTGATCTAATAGGTACATTTCCTTAGGCTTGTTCGCTAGTTCTCTTGGTTGAGATTTTCCTTCCTATGGTAGTTTTTTCCTAAAGAAATGTAACATAGGTGTTGAAAAAAACAAGCATTCATGTACAGAGTGTTAGCTATTGAAAATTTAGGGCTTCCAACCAATGGGATTCTATAAGAAGATTGGTCTCTACTACCAATATATTTTACTCACTTACCGATGATTTTGGCCTCATTGCTCGAGCTAGGGAAGCTCTGTAACTTGAGCTAGGGATCCTTTGTCTCCAATGTAGCAGCTCTGTCTCTCCTTTGTCTCCAATGTCACAGCTTCGACTCTTCTCTAGATAGAATGTGGTGAGGTGATATAGGGCTCCAATATTGGTGCATACGCACGCGTACTCTACGTTCGCTCATAGGATCGTTCTGTCTATATCGTGAGCCGAAGCGGCTCTTTCGATTCCCACTGGAATCTCTATTAAAATCGATCCACAGGTCCTTTCTCTACCTGCATGATCTCCTGTACTCAACCGTGGATTTCCCTGACTAGATTCCAGGTTTTGGGATTCTCTGATCCCCGATGTCGGGAATTCCCTATTCTCTTGATTCCCGATCACCGAATTTCCGATTCACCGAAACGAATTCAATCATCATTATCCCCATGGGCTATATTTTGTTCCCTATGACCACCATCTCATAGGACCACAGCTCTATGTCCTTCGGGACTTATCCTCGCAAGAGCCCCTTCTCACCTTAATCCCATCTGGCTACACTCTAGTCCATGTGACTAGTCCTCATAAGACCGCAGTCTTATCTCTTTCATGATTTCCTTATTCGAAAGTCCGACTTCCTATCCCCTGGACTCCCGAAATACCGACTCCCGAAAAGCCGATATCCCGAATGCCAAAATGATAATCTCCTGTCTTCAGGATTCACGAAATGTTGAATCCTGATTTCCCGAAATGCCTTTCCTTTTGGGGTTTTGGGCTTTCAAATGCCAAAACGCATTTGTCCTCAGGATTCCTGATCCTCTAAATCTCAATTTCCTGATATGATGTAAGTTGGCCCCACAATGGAGCTTTCCACCTTACCAGGGTTTCAGACTTCGCATTTCCGAAATGCGCGTGGTTCGTGTCCTCAGGATTCGTGATCCGTCGAATCCCGATATGCCGATGGACTCTCCACTTTCGGGAATTTTCCCGAAGGTCTCGATTTCTAACACACATCCCTTCAAGATGGACGATCCCCGTCACTTCATGATTTCAAACTTTCAAACACTAAAATACCTATGGGTCTTTACCCTCGGAACTCCCAAAGTTTCGAAATCTGAAATGACGATGGCTCCCGATCTTCGCCACGTGTCCCAACTAATGATGGCTCAGATCTGTTTTGGGGTTTTCACCATGGAGATTCCCGATCCCCTGTCATTGAGACTTCTGAAATCTCGAGTCTCTGCCTCATGTCCTCCAACTGATGGAAAATCTAGATCAAATCTCAGGACTTCGCCAGATGTGAAGTCAAAAGCGCTCACCTATGTGAGTCCTGGTGTCTGGATCTCCAAATTGGACGATCACATGACATACATCCTTCCTCAAATCGACAACTGCGATTATTTCATTGTTTCGAGACTTATAAAGTCTCGACCTGTCGTCGTCTAGACCCCGATATCCCGAACGTTGATATCCCGATGCGCCAATGCCTTTCGGGACTTTCACCCTCCTATTCATGAAGTTAAACCTTGTGTAGATCCTGTCAGATCCAATGGCTGATGGGTAATTTGCTAGAGATCTGACGGTTCAGATCGATTTCTTCAGTGCGCTCCTCTATTGCACTATCTCCTGGACGTGAAAACCAACGGTCTAGATATCTTTTGCAGTCTAACCGGATGGTTGTTGTTTCTCCTCCCAAGCTTCTGCGTATTTCTTCCCAAACTTGGGACAATTTCAAATTCTCAAAGGCCTCGACCTTTGCTCCATTTCTGCAAGCTCCACGATCGTGAGTTCTCACCTACGCGCATATGAAAACGCTGCCCCTCCTGAGTTTTTCCATTGAATCCTCAAGGGATTCTACAACTTCTGCGCCTCTGTAGAGTCTTTATGTGCACACAAAGGTGTTATCCATCCTGAGCTTTTCCCTTCACTCAGACTTCTAAGGAAATAATTCCTTCTCCTTTCTCCTACTACTGGAGAATGTAATGACCTCCTGTCTATCCTTCTTCTCAAGCAACCTCTTACTGAAACTTTCAGGGTATTCAGCAACCCTGTGAAGGTCCCTCAGTAGATTCTTCCTCCAATCCAGAACTCAAAGAGTTCTTTTCCTTTTGCCTATCTACACACCTACTCAATTCCCTCCTAGCACAGTTATACAGAACTCACAGTAGATTTCTTTTGTGCACTTCTTACACCTACTCAATGCCCTCCTGGTAGAGCTTCTGTATGCAACTGTGTTCTCCCTACACAGCCTTGCCTCTTGAGGTATTTAGTAACCTCACAGGTCTTTCTTCCAAGTTGTTGATTTCAACTTCTGTGCCCACCTGGCACGCCTCTTTCTGACTCCGTAGAGTTCAGAAATGAAACATCTGTGCATGGCTATCAGAACCCACAGCGTTCTGTCACACCCTCCTAGTGTGAAGCCTCAAATACCTCTCAAGCTTGAAGCCAAAAAAACTCTTGCAAATGTATAAACTTAACACACATCTACAGCATATAAATAACACTCACAGACATTCATTTAACACAAAAGTGTGCAGGAAAAACTACTGTATATATATTAAATGGAAAATGCATGTTTGTACAAGGTGTTCCTGAGCACAGCTTGTAACAAGGTCTCGTCTCCTTCTCTTCTTCTCTCTACTCGCAAACCCTCTTCTCATTCTATTAACTCTTCCCCAAATGAGATCCAATTTGATCTTTTACATGAGGGGGCTCTTAGAGCTCTTCCCTCCAACCTACCTACCCTATTCAATTACATTGAATGGGTTGTCTAGTCCACCATCTGGATCTAGATCTCAGCCTTACAAACATTAAAGGCCTACCTAATCTAATGCTTGCACAAAGGCACATCTCCATGGCTCAACAGCCTACAACACTAATTACATTCAAATTCAAAGATGAAGATGAAGGTTGCACCTCTCTTCATCCTTGAATGTATGCGTGCTAACATGGCTGGTTGACTACCTGGCTGACGTGGAGAGATGCTCCTGCATCATACTCCTCAGCTGCAAAATTAATGAGCTCCTGCTCATGAGCTTCCCATCTCAGTTGTGGAAATTCTGCTGGATCCCAAATCATCCTCTGGAGTTGTTCATCCGCTCCATCTCCCTGTTGTTTCTTATGCTTCTATTGTTGCGCTGTTGTTGTCTTTCTGCCCAACTTCTCCTTGCTGGCAGTCTCTGCTGACTCTACCATTAGCCTTCTGATGCCTTATATCACCTCATCCAGCTGCTGAATTGGCTGGCCCTGTTTATGCAGTCTCCCCAGCTGCAAATATTTTCTGCAAATGGGCAGATCACTGTGATCTCCCATGCCTTCTTCTTCATCTGCTTCCAACCTCACCTGTTGGATGTGCATGCCCTGCACTATTACCCTTCTCTCCAAGGCTTCAATTTGTTCATACAGATTAGAAAAGCTAATGTTGTCTGCCTCTTCCTCTTCTTCTTCTGCAAACTCCCAGGCTACAGTCCTTTTAGCTTCCTGGCTGAAAGTATTGAGCCATTCCTCATAATTCTCATCTTCTACTTCATTTTCTTGGGAAGCTTCCAAAGTCTGCTCCAATTCTTCTTTGACAGTCTCAGCTGGTTGTCCTTCTTCTGTTGTTGTTTCCTTATCAACCACAACACAGATTTCTGCCTCCTCTCGGGAAAATTGTAGGAATATTTCAATTTCCCCAATCATCAGAAGATTTCTCCGATCTTCCTCTTTTGTCAGCTGCACCTGTTGATCCAAACTCACCTCTGAGTTTATGAGACTCTCAGATAGTCTCATCTGTTCATCCCTACCCACCTGGAAATATGGGATTTTCCTGTTACCCTCCTGGAAGGATATGAGATCAACCGATCCCATCTTCATCAGCACCCTTTTCTGAATTAAACTCACCTCCGAGTCCATGAGACTTTTAGACAGTCTCGTATTCTTATCTCTACCCTCCTGGAAAATTGGAAACTTTCTACTACCCTCCTGGAAGTCTATGAGATCCCACAGTGATCTTAATCCATTTCCTCTCTGCCCTCCTGGCAGTTCTTGAGATCTTCAGTCGATCCCATTTCATTCTCTTCACTGAGAATTTTCCCAGTCTCTGGTTCACATATCTGAACCATTTCCTCAGGTCCGTTGAGGTTTTCAGTATGCCGCAACCATCCTTTTAACAGCCTTCGATGTCTTATGACCATCAACTCCTTGACTAGCCATTTTACCTTCGGCTTCCTCATGGTCCATTCATATACCCATCTTGACCTGGTATTCTACTGCATCCACAATGCAAACTCTTCCATTCTTTCCCTGATGTCGGCAAGTTCTTTCCCCCTTTCGATTGTGCTCATTAGCTCTGGGATTTTCCTTCCAGCATATCTACAGCCTTCAGTAGCCATGTTGTTGTCCTTATCTGCCCTCCTGGCAAATTTGTTGTTGTTACTCTACACCCTGAGTGCCTTAGCTTCTCCTACAGTCCTCCTGACTGCCTTCTTGATTGTTTCCTACCTGCAAAAAACCATCATAGAGTCTCCAGCACTCTGTCTTCTTTTGTCTTCTCCCTCTGCTTGAAATATACAAACAGATTTCTTGCTCTGATACCACTTGGTGCAGACACATGTGTCCTCTACGTCCTCTCACAGGATCGTTCTGTCTAGATCGTGAGTCGAAGCGGCTCTTTCAATTCCCACTAGAATCTCTATTAAAATCGATCCACAGGTCCTTTCTCTACCTACACGATCTCCTGTACTCAACCATGAATTTCCCCAACTAAATTTTGGGTTTCGGGATTCTCTGATCCCCGATGTCGGGAATTCCCTGTTCTTTTGATTCCCCGATCACCGACTTTTTGATTCGTTAAAATGACTTCAATCATCATTAGCCCCCTGGGATATACTTTGGTCCCTGTGACCACCATCTCATAGGACCATGGCTCTATGTCCCTCGGGACTTAACCTCGCAAGAGCCCCTTCTCGCCTTTGCCCCATCTGGCTACACTCTAGTCCATGTGACTAGTCCTCATAAGACCACAGTTTTATCTCTTTTGGGATTTCATTATTCGAAAGTCCGACCTCCTATCCCCTGGACTCCCGAAATACCGACTCCCAAAATGTTGATATCCCAAATGCCGAAATGCTAATCTCCTATCTTCAAGATTCGCGAAATGTCGAATCCTAATTTCCAGAAATGCTTTTCCTTTCGGGGTTTCGGGCTTTCAAATGCCAAAACGCATTTTTCCTCAAGATTCTCTATCCTCTGAATCCCGATTTCCTGATATGACGTCAGTTGGCCCCACAATGGAGCTTTCCACCTTACTGGGGTTTCAGACTTCGCATTTCTGAAATGCACGTGGTTCGTGTCCTCAGGATTCATGATCCGTCGAATCCCGATATGCCGATGGACTCTCCACTTTTGGGAATTTTCTTGAAGGTCTCGATTTCTGCCACGCGTCCCTTCAAGATGGATGGTCCCCATCACTTCGTGATTTCAGAATTTCGAACACTGAAATACCTATGGGTCTTTACCCTCGGAACTCCTAAAGTTATGAACTACGAAATGTCGATGGCTCCCGATCTCCACCACGTGTCCCAACTGATGGATGGCTCAAATCTATTTCAGGGTTTTCACCATGGATATTCTTGGTCCCATGTCATCGAGACTTCCAAAATCCCGATTTCTGAAATCCCGAGTCTCCGCCTCGTGTCCTCTAACCAATGGACGGTCCAGATCAAATCTCAGGACTTCGCCAGATGTGAAGTCAAAAGTGCTCACCTATGTGAGTCCTGGTGTTCGGATCTCCGAATTGGACGATTGCATGACATACGTCCTTCCTCAAATCAACGGTTGTGATTATTTCATTGTTTCGAGACTTATAAAGTCTCGACCTCTCGTCGTCTGGACCCCGATATCCCAAATGCCGATATCCCAATGTGCCAATGTCTTTCAGGACTTTCACCCTCCTATTCATGAAGTTAAACCTTGTGCAGCTCCTGTCAGATCCAACGGCTAACGGGTAATTCGCTCAAGATCTGACAGTTCATATCGATTTCGTATGTGCGTTCCTCTGTTGCATTGTCTCCTCGATGTGAAAACCAATGGTCCAGATCTCTTTTGCAGTCTGATCAGATTGTTGTTGTTGCTCCTCCCAAGATTTTGCGTATTTCTTCCTAGATTTGGGAGAATTTCAAATTCTCAAAGGCCTCAACCTTTGCTCCATTTCTGCGATCTCCACAATCGTGAGTTCTCGCCTACGCGCATATGAAAACGCTGCCCCTCCTGAGATTTTCCCTTGAATCCTTAAGGGAGTCGATGACTTCTGAGCCTCTGTAGAGTCTTTATGCACACACAAAGGTGCTATCCATCCTGAGCTTTTCCCTTCACTCAGACTTCTAAGGAAATAATTCCTTCTCCTTTCTCTTACTGCTGGAGAATGTAATGCCCTCCTGGCTATCCTTCTACTCAAGCAACCTCTTTCTAAGACTTTCAGGGTATTTAGCAACCTTGTGAAGGCCCCTCAGTAGATTCTTCCTCCAATCCAGAACTCAAAGAGTTATTTTCCTTGTGCCTATCTACACACCTACTCAATGCCCTCCTGGAAGAGTTATACAGAACTCACAGCAGAGTTCTTTTGTGCACTTCTTACACCTGCTCAATGCCCTCCTGGCAGAGCTTCACAGAACTCCTCAGAGCTTCTGTATGCAACTGTGTTCTCCCTAGACAGCCTTGCCTCCTGAGGTATTTAGTAACCTCACAGGTCTTTCTTCCGAGTTGTTTATTTCAACTTCTGTGCCCACCTAGAACGCCTCTGTCTGACTCCGTAGAGTTCAAAAATGCAACCTCTATGCACGGCTATCATAACTCGCAGCGTTCTTTCACACCCTCCTGGTGTGAAGCCTCAAAGACCTCTCAAGATTGAAGCCAAAATAACTCCTGCAAATGCATAAACTTAACATACATCTACAGCATATAAAAAACACTCTCAAACATTCATTTAACACAAAAGTGTGCGGGAAAAAATGTTGTATATATATTAAATGGAAAATGCCTATTTATACAAGGTGTTCCTGAGCACGGCCTATAACAAGGTATCGGCTCCTTCTCTTATGCTCTCTACTCGCAGACCCTCTTCTCATTCTATTAACTCTTCTCCAAATGAGATCCAATTTGATCTTTTACATGAGGGGGCTCTTAGATATCTTCCCTCCAACCTACCTACCCTATTCAATTACATTGAATGGGTTGTCTAGTCCACCATATGGATCTAGATCTTAGCCTTACAAACATTAAATGCCTACCTACTCTAATGCCTGCACAAAGGCACGGCTCCATGGCTCAAAAACCTACAACATTAATTACATTCAAATTCAAAGATGAAGATGAAGGCTGCACCTCTCTTCATCCTTGAATGCATGCACGTTGATGTGGCTGGATGACTGGCTGACTGACGTGGAGAGATGCTCCTGCATCAAATATCTCAGCTTTGGCTCTTCTCTAGATATAATGTGGTGAGTTGATATAGGGCTCCAATGTTGTAGCTTAGGCTCTGCTCTGGATATAATTTGGTGAGGTGAGATAGGGTATCAACACAGAGTTTCGATTGGTAAATGAATATTGCAATGAGGTTAAATGATGTTGAGGAGATCAAAATGCATCGGTGATCATGAGGTGAGGCTACGTGCACGTGAGAGTTAACAATGGATTGTGTTTATTTTTAATTTTGGATATATATATATTATATTATATAATACAACATTATACAATAATTTAATTAATGTTAATTATACAACTATACAATTTATATACAACAATGTTATAAAATACCAATCAATATTTTCATGGTCATATGTGAAATCCATACCCTCACAAAGGTACTCCTCAATGTGGATAAGTAGATGCTCCAAATAAACAAGTAAATCTATGGTGAAGAGTTTAACCACAATGTCACCATCTCCATGACTCATCAACTATCCCCATCACTACATCCTAGGCTCCTAGGTCCCTCTTTATCAAACTAAATGGTGTGATATATGAATTGAGATTCTCTAAAAGAATAAAAAAGTATACCTAAGCCAAGTTTAACCTCACTTTGTCATCAACAAATAGTCAACTTCCTCCTTATAATAATTAGTAACATTTGGGCCCATACAAAATGTGTTCCCTCTAGAACTCCCTCCCTCATCAACATATGTCCACACAAGACAACATGTGGGCCATAAGATCCCAATATTTTAACTACCATGGTCAATATAGATCACATATCCATATACTATATCACACCAATAGGGATGGCACCATCAAACTTCTTCATCCCGCACTCATAGTGAGC
Source organism: Picea glauca (assembly GCA_000966675.3). Taxonomy (NCBI): domain Eukaryota; kingdom Viridiplantae; phylum Streptophyta; class Pinopsida; order Pinales; family Pinaceae; genus Picea; species Picea glauca. The sequence continues at coordinate 18,288 of JZKD02S2288393.1, forward strand.
CTTGATCAATTCCTCCAAGGTCCTACCCCCTCCTAGTTGGGGCTAATTATCTCCCACCTCTTCACGGAAGGTAAAAAAAATCATGAAATAAATTTCCAATAGTCCCAACTCTAGACATTTTCCCTAAATCTCAAAACACTCCTCATCAAGATCCCAAAACCTAGTGATCCTCCTTAATAACACCTCATTAGCACACATAAAAGGGTTTTGAACTCGATTCAATAACCCATACTACTCAAGATTCCTCCCCACTTCTGATTTCCCAACCACATCATTCCATAGATCCTTAAAATATATCTCCCTCTAGTGAATAGGCTCATTTACCAATCAAAATCAAAGGGAAAAACCACCATCAGTACTACACATATAACAGTTTATTTCTTATGCCATCTACACATAATGTTTCCTCATAGGTGTGCATAACTTTTGAAGATCATTTTTATGTTATACCTCCATTCAATATTCCCTAAAGGATATTACCATTAGTGCCCCACCCATGGTCACAAATTCCATTTATCATCATTCATTCCACTCACCTAGGATCAAACCACTTGGTTGCACTCATTCATGGCACCTATCTATTTTCTTGCAATGTATCCATATTCATCCATTATTTTCTTGCACCTATCTTCGACCATTGTAATCCCAATTTGTATTTTATAGTCTTCAATCCTATTTACACTCGAAGCTATAATCAAAAGTCCATTTCGTATTCTTGACCATATCTCTTGGTGTTTCATAGTCACTACCCAAGTCATCTATAACGACCCCTTGTCGTTATGACAACATGCGACGCATAACAAATGCAATATTTGTTTTTCAAATGGGAAAGTAACTAAGACAAATAGTCAATCAACGCAACTCGATGACAAACACAATGCACGCAATTCAAGAAACAAACAACATAACTACCTAGCATACTAGCACATCATGCAACTAGATACCACACAAGACAATCAATCTAACGAAAAAATATAAACGACTACCTGACCATCCTACCCTGCAAGGTTAGGACCTCCAGGACACATAAGCAATGCTCAAGCCCATGTTCCCTTCGATTTTGACCATTTAAGGTCTCAAGGCTGGCGACTGTTCTAAGGAACAAGGATGTGTTTACATCCCGCCTGACACAAGCAAGAAAAATCCTACTAATCTAAGGACAATCATCAGACCAACCCAACGCAACCAGCATCAACGACACAAGTAACATGAACCTTTAATGAAAGCAAGAATTAGAAATCATTTATTCAACACTTTGCATGGCATGCCAAAAACAACAACGGTCAATCATTAGTGGCCTTCCACCCAGCACAACCAGATAATTCTAAACATTTAGAAATTACTTCAATCAACCTTAAATTTACAAGCACGCAAGGGAGCTGACATACACAATCTATCTAGCAATAAAAAACATGAGGCACAATTCTATTTAAATTCCAGGCGTGCTATTTTAATCATTTATTCATTAAAATGCAAACCAAGGCGTGAGAAGTGATATACCTTCTAGGGTCCTTCATTTAATCACGCATACGTCATGCCAATGTAAACCATAACTACGATTATTCAACTTGGAAGATTAAATAAAGAATTGACTAATAAAACTACAACTTGCAATACATCCATCTATCTTCTACAATCAAGAGTTTACCCTCCATTAAAACTTTTTCATCATACGCCATTAACTTCCTACATCATTATAATCCTTAATTTAATTGCTAACATAAAACAATTAAACATTATTAAATCACTAACATAAACAAATAAACATTATTAGATCACTAACATAAACAACAAATCTTATTTAAATCCACAAACAATGCGCATTCAAGAAATTTAAATCCCTTTCACTTGTCCGTTGCTCAACTACTAGCCACGAAATTCGAGGCAATAAATCCAGGGAAAAGAATTACCCAGTCCCGAATTTTAAATCACAATACAAGGATTAACAAAAAGAAGCATAACACTTCTAGGTATGGAAATGATACCCAATCCCACTTTTAACCGCAACACTCAAAAAGGGGTTAAAAAAAATCGTAGGCAGAGGTTTGGGTTCGATGCTCAATCTCGCTTAATCTAGCCAAGAATCTAACAGGCGCAACTATCACAGCGCTACAAAAATTAGGGGAAGCATGTAGTAGAAACTGTAATAGATAAAGGTTGTTGCGCTATCAATTTTCGACTACAGATAAATTAAACAAATGGAATCTCCTCAAGCAATAGAGACCATAAACTACAGAAGGATAAAGTCTCTCTTGGGTGGATTGTAAATCCATATAAAACAATGAAACACAGAGTGAGAAACCAAAATTTCATACCATCTAGATGTAAATAAACATGCAATCAAATAAATAAAATTGTGAAATTTAGATGTGTGTACCTTGAGCGAAGGCGAAGGTTCCACTGTTGTTTTCCTACGCTCGTGCTCCAACTTGCCAACTATTGAGACTTCACCAGTACCTCCCAGCCAACGCTAGGGGTAATATTCTTCCCCCTGAGCCCCTTGAGCCGAAAAGGGGCCATGCACACAATACCAGAGAAAGCTAGCTTCCCATCTCGCCTTGCAAGGTCGAGATACCACTCGTTGTCTAAGATGGGTATCCCCAACTCCCACAAGAAAAATTCAGTCAAGATAAAATTCTGGCAGCGTATCCTTATGCAAACCAAACGTGATCCATACTCCTCATCCACCATCCTTTTTATAAATTTTCCTTAGGGATTAGTTTTCCAAACCCTCATTAGATTATTTTTATTAAATTTAATTAGGACAAACCTCCCCCATACACATGTCACCCGATCCCTCAGGTGTACTAGGAAAATCAATTTATTAATTAATTAATTAATCCTATTTCCCTCACCCACCTAAAAGCGTTCCTAAAAGCGCTCCCCGATTTCCCTTTATTCCCTTACAATTCTTAAATGACTTATGTCTTTCCTAAATCCTAGTTGAGTTCATAATTAGAAGGTTCCAAAGACTAGATTCCCTACTATGTTAGGCATTCCCCTTTTTCTTTAAGTTTCCACTTTTCTATCTGAGTTCATAATTAGCAGGTTTAGACATAAGAAACCATTTACCCTTCTAATAATTTTATCCTTCATTAAAATTTTACTTCAGTTATTTAAAGTTTGAATTTTCTTTACCCCCTTCTTGTTGCGCGTCTAATTAGTTTTTTTTTTTCATAGGTTCTACTTAGACCTAAGTTTTAAATTCACTAGGTTGGCAACAGTTTTTAAGGAAAAAAATTGTTATTAAACTTCACTCATACTCTCATTCATTTTAAGGCTGACTGGGTCCTAAGGAGTCATAGTTTTCTAGGTACTTGGTGTATTAACTTACCAGTTAAAATTATGAAGTTCCCTTCAAGACGCACTGCGTGCTCCAAGGGTTCCACTTGCCTCTTTCTGTTTTATTTGTGCGACATGTCCTTCAAGACGCACTACGTACTCCAAGGGTGCCACTCGCCTCTTGACTGAATTCGGTAGACATCAAACCCCTAAGTCAATACTTCGTCAGGTGATATTGTGGGATACTAAGGGCCTCTAAGAAATAAGGACCTTGCCTTATTGCACGCCCCTTAGAATCATCATGAGCAACTGTCACAGTCTTCCCTTACGACATCATGGGTCTTCTTGAACTAGGTAATTGTTAACCTACAGTTCGAGCCACAGTGAGAGTGCTAGTAGGTTGTGGCAAGGTTGTTCCCACACCTCTCCCTTAAAGTATATAGTTGTCACGCGTGACCCCTTCACTCCAAATGTGAGTCTAGTAGACAAGCTATCATCATCCTGCATCCATCAACGAAACATGTCATTTATAAAAATCAACATCATAATATCTAGTCATATGTCACATCTGTAATATCAAAAACATTCAAACCATAACAGTCCACTCCCTGACTTGATCCAAAATCCAAGGAGATCCATCAATGCCATCGGCATCCTCTAACATCCAGAGCCTTGTACACTCAGGAGAACTCAGCCAATAGCACCTATTGATATATATATAGCAAAAATAACATATCATCAGATCCACACATCTCATAATCATAATCAAAACATCCAATCGTATAATGAACTGGATCACTTACACACAAGTGTTCTCAAAGAATAAGTCCACTCAGTGCGTGCAAGAGTGGAATGTTACATCATCCTTGTTTGTTATAATTTTCCCAAGGAAATCCTTAAGTCCCTTTCTCAGTGATCACCTCATCATCCATTATTGTCCCTCTTAGTTAGCTACATTTGATTCATGATATGTTGCACCTCATGTCAGTTTCTATAGGGTCTATCATTTATTGTTTCTAGTGGACCTCTACCTACAGAATTCAACACATTTATTCAAAGGGATTGGTTTAGAGGACTTATGTATGTCATACCCATTTATTTCATTGACAGGTAACCTTGAACTAGGCAAGGAGAGCCATCATTTCTTCTTGACTTAGTAGTTTCTCACATTCTCATTGCCAACTCATCCTCACACGATTGAAATTCATACACATTGATGGTTCATATGTCCTATTTCTACTTGAATACCATTGAACTTTGTTGATCCTATGATCCTATATTGATCCTTTGTGTCCCATGATCCTATATGTTATACCTCCATTCAATATTCCCCCAAGGATATTTCCATTAATTCCCCACCCATGGTTACATATTCCATTTACCATCATTCATTCCACTTATCTAGGATCAAACCACTTGGTTGCACTTGTTCATGGCACCTATCTCTTTTCTTGTAATGTATCCATATTCATCCATTATTTTCTTGCACCTATCTTCGACCATTGTAATCTTGATTTGTCTTTTATGGTCTTCAATCCTATTTACACTCGAAGTTATAATCAAAATTCCATTTATTATTGTTGACCATATCTCTTGGTGTTTCATAGTCACTACCCAAGTCATCCTTGTTTGTTATGATTTTCCCAAGGAAATCTTTGATTTTGTTTCTAGGTGATCACCTCATCATCCATTATTGCCCCTCTTAATTATCTACATTTGATTCATGATATGTTGCACCTCATGTTATTTTTTATAGGGTCTATCATTTCATGTCTCTAATGGACCTCTACCTACGAACTTCAACAAATTTATTCTAAGGGATTGGTTTAGAGGTCTTATGTATGTCATACCCATTTATATCATTGGTAGGTAACCTTTAACTAGGCAAGGAGAGTCATCATTTCTCCTTTACTTGGTAGTTTCTCACATGCTCCATGTGAACTCATCATCAGACAATTCAAATTCAAACACATTGATGGTTCATGTGTCCTAGTTCTACTTGAATATCATTGAACTTTGTCGATCCTATATTGATCCTATGTGTCCCATGATACTATATTGAACTTTGTTGAGACTTCTTCATGAGCATGGGTATGCTCGCCTCATTGACACCCCACATTGTGGTTTTTAATTGCTTTGCAAGTGTTATCCATTACTAGTTTTTAGACAATCCTTTATATCAGATGCTTTTCTCAGTCTCAGCAATATTTTGTTTTCACGACATTTGGATGAGAAAAAATGATATATTTACACTATATGTGTTAGCACATGTAAATTTTAGTAAAAAAATTACAATTTTGGCCAAGTTGGATTTTGCAAGGTGATGGTGTTATGTTTGGGATTGAGTGC
>JZKD02S2288404.1:0-17307 GCA_000966675.3 Picea glauca
GTGTGAAGGTAAGGTACTTACTTGAGTAAAGTTAGCTTAGGAAAGACCAAGATGTGTCCAAAAAGTTAATAATTTGTAATTAGAGCAATAATTCATGTCCACTTCCTTTTGTATGTCTTTGCTCCATTTTATTAAGTACATATCTCTTAATGGGTTGGAGCTAATGACAAGGAATGAGGATTTTTCACCATTGAAACCAATATTCACAAGGGTTTAATGTAATCATGGAAGCCTCCAAAAATAACGGTCAAACATGCGATATATGCATAACACTACATGCACATACATAAGTAGATGAGAGTCTACTTCCATGTTCTCCTAAACATATTATTTAATTAGTACCTTAGGGTAACCATAAAACATTGAGTGATCAAACATGTAAAACAAGTATAACACTATTCATGCACACACACAAACCTAAGGCCAGTCCATGTTTTCATAAAAAACCTACCAATTGTTTTTGTCAACATAGTTAAGGACAAATGGTAACAATTTGCAGTTATCATTTTGAAAATTCATGTTTAAGTGTAGGTCTAACCTAAAATTATAGAAAAGAGCACCTTGCAAGTTATGAAGCCTCTTCGAGAGTGATTTTTGTTTAAAAATGCATGGTTCATCAAAGCTCAATTGTTTGCATCTGAGGGCATCCTTGAAACACAATAATTTATAAAAGTATTATAAGGTCTTGACAGAAGGGTCAACCCAACAAATCCATGATTAACACAGAGTTGGTCATTTAAGGCTAATCCCATGAAAACAAGGTCCTTTACAACTATGTACTCTCCCAGATTTCAATCCCCTGCATATCCTTCCTTGCCAGGAACATCCTGTTTCCCCCAGTCACCATTGAAGTTATTCTCTCCCCACCCTGCTTACCCACAAAGCTCTTCCTGAAAGCACTCTCGTTATCTTTGAGACCAATTTCTCTCTGATTCCAAACTAATGTCATTATATCCTAAAAGCATTCTTCTTACATCTCAGTCTGTACTAAAAACAAATGCAGAATACTTGAATGAGGGGANGAGGGGGATGAAGGCACAATCCAACTTCAGATACCTCAATTCAGAGCACTGTATCCAATCAACTCCTCCTCTGGTAGATCTTAATGGTACTACCTTTCCCACTAATATCAGAGACCCAATTCCATTGTTTAAGGGGAGGTTCCTCTAAGGGCTTTCATCGTCTGTCCAAAGCCAATACTAAGTGTCCATATGTTAATGGCAATAGACCAATCTTCTATCTCCACGTCTCTTCCCCTTCACCACCGAATCCAAACTCATCGACTTCACGTCTCTTCTCCTTCACCACCGAGTTGTTGCTCAATAGCGGCGGCTTCCAGGTTTCTTCATCTTTATGCTATTGGTTTCATCACGTGACTGGACTCCATTACATGGGAGTGGAAGTAGAGAGAGAAACCCTTAATTGAACTCTACATTTCCACTCTCAATTTCAAGTTGTGGGTGTAGATTGGCTACTCGATTTCTCAAACGTTGGGTGTGACTATAAATTCAAAGAAGAAATCTATGGATTCTCAATTTCATGTTGTGGGTGTGGACTGGCTACTCAATTTATCAAACGTTGGGTGTTGGAGCCGCCCTTGTTTTATTTTTCCCTTCGCATTTTTCAATATTTGATACTTGAAATCTAAAGATGGCCTTTTTATTTTCCTCCCCCCGAAACTTTGAAAACTCTGCAACCTTGTCAAATAAGCAGCGATGTTTTTATCCCCTCAAAACAAGTTCATTTTTGTAAGAATGTTCGATCTTTTTGGTTTTATTTCGGGATCTCACAAGTAGGATACCTTAATCCTTAAATTCATACGTCCCGAGTCACGAAACGGTGAACTCATTTTACTTTTTCACTCAAGACAGACACCTGGGTAAAGTTTTTTAACTCAGTGATTAGACGTCGTCGGGGTTTCGTGCCTCGACGTTCGTCAAACCCAAATTTTCTTTCTTACAGCCCCGAGAGCGGAGAACACGAGGTACTTTGTGATAATCCTGGTTAAGAACTAAAGGAAAAAAGCTAACCATGGTTAAATCTGTTCTCGGCGTCTCGCCACTCGGCACTATCTTTTCGAAAGTTACCGCGCCTAAAAACTCGACCCATGAAGTCGCGACGTAATTATAACAAGATTAATTAGTCGCCTAACCTAAGACTTTCTTCCCTTAATTTGAGCTTTAATTGTCGCTANGAGGGGGATGAAGGCACAATCCAACTTCAGATACCTCAATTCAGAGCACTGTATCCAATCAACTCCTCCTCTGGTAGATCTTAATGGTACTACCTTTCCCACTAATATCAGAGACCCAATTCCATTGTTTAAGGGGAGGTTCCTCTAAGGGCTTTCATCGTCTGTCCAAAGCCAATACTAAGTGTCCATATGTTAATGGCAATAGACCAATCTTCTATCTCCACGTCTCTTCCCCTTCACCACCGAATCCAAACTCATCGACTTCACGTCTCTTCTCCTTCACCACCGAGTTGTTGCTCAATAGCGGCGGCTTCCAGGTTTCTTCATCTTTATGCTATTGGTTTCATCACGTGACTGGACTCCATTACATGGGAGTGGAAGTAGAGAGAGAAACCCTTAATTGAACTCTACATTTCCACTCTCAATTTCAAGTTGTGGGTGTAGATTGGCTACTCGATTTCTCAAACGTTGGGTGTGACTATAAATTCAAAGAAGAAATCTATGGATTCTCAATTTCATGTTGTGGGTGTGGACTGGCTACTCAATTTATCAAACGTTGGGTGTTGGAGCCGCCCTTGTTTTATTTTTCCCTTCGCATTTTTCAATATTTGATACTTGAAATCTAAAGATGGCCTTTTTATTTTCCTCCCCCCAAAACTTTGAAAACTCTGCAACCTTGTCAAATAAGCAGCGATGTTTTTATCCCCTCAAAACAAGTTCATTTTTGTAAGAACGTTCTATCTTTTTGGTTTTATTTCGGGATCTCGCAAGTAGGATACCTTAATCCTTAAATGCATACGTCCCGAGTCACGAAACGGTGAACTCATTTTACTTTTTCACTCAAGACAGACACCTGGGTAAAGTTTTTTAACTCAGTGATTAGACGTTGTCGGGGTTTCGTGCCTCGACGTTCGTCAAACCCAAATTTTCTTTCTTACAGCCCCGAGAGCCGAGAACACGAGGTACTTTGTGATAATCCTGGTTAAGAACTAAAGGAAAAAAGCTAACCATGGTTAAATCTGTTCTCGGCGTCTCGCCACTCAGCACTATCTTTTTGAAAGTTACCGCGCCTAAAAAATCGACCCATGAAGTCGCGACATAATTATAACAAGATTAATTAGTCGCCTAACCTAAGACTTTCTTCCCTTAATTTGAGCTTTAATTGTCGCTATCTCGCGGTTTCGCGACTCGACATACTAATCTCCCAAAAACTTGTCTTCGAAGTTCCGAGTCGCGATATAGCGAATAAAGTGATTAGGCAATTAATGACATTCCAAATCGTGATTAATGTTAATTAAGCCAAAATCGGCCCTCACAGTCTCGCAAGTTGAAAACTCAAAATGTTGAAAGGAAATCCACGATGCAGCGAAAAGCGAGAAAATTATCAATGTTGCTAAGTTTGAATATTTTAAAATAAAGCAAGATATGTCYCGCGCATCRAGGCTTGCACGTTTCTCGAGGTAACTATTTGCTCTCCATACTCCAACTGACTGTCAAACCGCCAAAATTTATGACATTAATGGGAAGATAAGGTAAATCTATGTGTAAGATCAGATTTCTTACGGCATAAGTTTATTTCTAATTTCGAATTGATAGGCTTGCTTTGAAAGGTATAGTTTTTTCAAATATATGCAAGAGCTACGTTTCATTATGCATTCTTCATAGCACGCGGAGCTCATTGTTTCTGAGTTAAATACTTTCTGCATGTATACGCAGCTCTATCAGAGGAGAGTGAAAATGCAAACTGCGGCCATGGCTCCGCAGAAAACAACAAAGGCAAATGTCGAAGTCATTGGACAGGGCTCAGATAATGTCTCCAATACTTCACCCCGAAGTGTCAAATCGATCCCTGACTGGTCATTTGTGTCAAATGTTCTGCAAGCAAAATTGGTAGATTACTCAGATGACTCTGATGACATCGAAATCGAAAAGGATAATCTACACACCAAATACAAGATAATTTTCCAGTCCAGGATGCACAGAATAGCAACCAGGCTATGATTGCTTCCGTATTACGACATGATCCGGTGGGCGTTGGACCATGTAGACTTAGCTACCAGGATGATCATAAACAACCAGTGAGTTACTGTCAGGACTTTTAGGCCCGAGCATATACAAACCATGTACAAGATACCATTGATGTCTGAATATACATATGGTGTCGAGTTCCTGGAGGAATTCAAAGAGAAATAATGCACCTAGTACGACAAAACCATGCCCAGTTTGATTAAAGATTGGGTTTCGCGTGTCGCGAAGTTCAGAGCAAATGACCAGGGCGTATATTCTATCGCTTCTTTGGAGCCACAGTATAAATATGTGGCCATGATGACATGTCGGCTATTTGGGAGAGAAGACACCTCGCATTTCTACATTGCGTGGGTGCCTCTCATATTTCGGGTTGCAAAAGGTTGCTCGTTTAATTGTGCAAAGATGCTCTTAGACAGTTTGGCCAACAGGGTCACAGAGTATTGGGAGCAGAAAGCAAGTGGGAAACCGTCCTCATTTTTCATGTCAGCATATATCATGGATGTGGTATGTTCCATGACACCATTCCCTTTGATGAATTGGGCTTGGAATCCAACCCAAGAAAAACCCGTGCACGAGTATCATGACAAATTATGGGAGAATAAAGAAGGAAAGTTCACATATGAGATTTTTAATTGGGTGATGGTGCCCCTNAGGCTTGCACGTTTCTCGAGGTAACTATTTGCTCTCCATACTCCAACTGACTGTCAAACCGCCAAAATTTATGACATTAATGGGAAGATAAGGTAAATCTATGTGTAAGATCAGATTTCTTACGGCATAAGTTTATTTCTAATTTCGAATTGATAGGCTTGCTTTGAAAGGTATAGTTTTTTCAAATATATGCAAGAGCTACGTTTCATTATGCATTCTTCATAGCACGCGGAGCTCATTGTTTCTGAGTTAAATACTTTCTGCATGTATACGCAGCTCTATCAGAGGAGAGTGAAAATGCAAACTGCGGCCATGGCTCCGCAGAAAACAACAAAGGCAAATGTCGAAGTCATTGGACAGGGCTCAGATAATGTCTCCAATACTTCACCCCGAAGTGTCAAATCGATCCCTGACTGGTCATTTGTGTCAAATGTTCTGCAAGCAAAATTGGTAGATTACTCAGATGACTCTGATGACATCGAAATCGAAAAGGATAATCTACACACCAAATACAAGACAATTGTCCAGTCCAGGATGCACAGAATAGCAACCAGGCCATGATTGCTTCCGTATTACGACATGATCCGGTGGGCGTTGGACCATGTAGACTTAGCTACCAGGACGATCATAAACAACCAGTGAGTTACTGTCAGGACTTTTAGGCCCGAGCATATACAAACCATGTACAAGATACCGTTGATGTCTGAATATACATATGGTGTCGAGTTCCTGGAGGAATTCAAAGAGAAAGAATGCACCTAGTACGACAAAACCATGCCCGGTTTGATTAAAGATTGGGTTTTGCGTGCCACGAAGTTTAGAGCAAATGACCAGGGCGTATATTCTATCGCTTCTTTGGAGCCACAGTATAAATATGTGGCCATGATGACATGTCGGCTATTTGGGAGAGAAGACACCTCGCATTTCTACATTGCGTGGGTGCCTCTCATATTTCGGGTTGCAAAAGGTTGCTCGTTTAATTGTGCAAAGATGCTCTTAGACAGTTTGGCCAACAGGGTCACAGAGTATTGGGAGCAGAAAGCAAGTGGGAAACCGTCCTCATTTTTCATGTCAGCATATATCATGGATGTGGTATGTTCCATGACACCATTCCCTTTGATGAATTGGGCTTGGAATCCAACCCAAGAAAAACCCGTGCACGAGTATCATGACAAATTATGGGAGAATAAAGAAGGAAAGTTCACATATGAGATTTTTAATTGGGTGATGGTGCCCCTNAGGCTTGCACGTTTCTCGAGGTAACTATTTGCTCTCCATACTCCAACTGACTGTCAAACCGCCAAAATTTATGACATTAATGGGAAGATAAGGTAAATCTATGTGTAAGATCAGATTTCTTACGGCATAAGTTTATTTCTAATTTCGAATTGATAGGCTTGCTTTGAAAGGTATAGTTTTTTCAAATATATGCAAGAGCTACGTTTCATTATGCATTCTTCATAGCACGCGGAGCTCATTGTTTCTGAGTTAAATACTTTCTGCATGTATACGCAGCTCTATCAGAGGAGAGTGAAAATGCAAACTGCGGCCATGGCTCCGCAGAAAACAACAAAGGCAAATGTCGAAGTCATTGGACAGGGCTCAGATAATGTCTCCAATACTTCACCCCGAAGTGTCAAATCGATCCCTGACTGGTCATTTGTGTCAAATGTTCTGCAAGCAAAATTGGTAGATTACTCAGATGACTCTGATGACATCGAAATCGAAAAGGATAATATACACACCAAATACAAGATAATTTTCCAGTCCAGGATGCACAGAATAGCAACCAGACCATGATTGCTTCCGTATTACGACATGATCCGGTGGGCGTTGGACCATGTAGACTTAGCTACCAGGACGATCATAAACAGCCAGTGAGTTACTGTCAGGACTTTTAGGCCCGAGCATATACAAACCATGTACAAGATACCGTTGATGTCTGAATATACATATGGTGCCGAGTTCCTGGAGGAATTCAAAGAGAAATAATGCACCTAGTACGACAAAACCATGCCCAGTTTGATTAAAGATTGGGTTTCGCGTGCCGCGAAGTTCAGAGCAAATGACCAGGGCGTATATTCTATCGCTTCTTTGGAGCCACAGTATAAATATGTGGCCATGATGACATGTCGGCTATTTGGGAGAGAAGACACCTCGCATTTCTACATTGCGTGGGTGCCTCTCATATTTCGGGTTGCAAAAGGTTGCTCGTTTAATTGTGCAAAGATGCTCTTAGACAGTTTGGCCAACAGGGTCACAGAGTATTGGGAGCAGAAAGCAAGTGGGAAACCGTCCTCATTTTTCATGTCAGCATATATCATGGATGTGGTATGTTCCATGACACCATTCCCTTTGATGAATTGGGCTTGGAATCCAACCCAAGAAAAACCCGTGCACGAGTATCATGACAAATTATGGGAGAATAAAGAAGGAAAGTTCACATATGAGATTTTTAATTGGGTGATGGTGCCCCTGCATATCACCATCTTTAGGCACCCACCACCTCACATCTCGGACAACATTGCAACAGGTTTGAGTGGCATCGCAGATTGGTATGTGGAGGCAGAGTTTTCGTATATCANTAGAGTGGCCAACAGAAATGAAATAGATGTGCTCAAAACCAAGCTGGAGCAAGCCCACCTAGTGATCTGAGATGGTCGGATACAGGTGGGTCAACAGAGTACTATGATCAAAGAGCTGCAGGCTCAGTTAGAGCTCACTGAAAGCAGGGTGATCGATGTTGAGGGGTTCAAATCCCGAGCGATCGATATTTGGAGCATCATCTCTTCTGCACAGCAGAGTTTGCTAGAAAAAGTGGGAATGATTCGAGAGGATTGCTTGTTGATGCATCGGATTTCTGAGAACCTAACTGTCAGAGAAAGGAATGCAGAAGCAGCTCGGGTCACCTTTCAAGAGGTGGTGATAGCTACGAACATCAGAGTTTCGGTAGGTTCTCCCGAACTCACCATCTCAGAACAAACTAGAGGTAACATTATGTTGAGGGATTGGGAGCATAACATTACTCTAGGCAAGGAACAAGCCCAAAAAGTAACCAATTCATTAGAAGAAGCCTTCAATGCTATAGATGGTGAGTTGTTGGGTATGGAGAGTGGAGGCGACGCAGAAACATTAATGCAAATGAATGTAGAACAGATCTCGCTTGATCTGAAAGAGAAGAATGAGAGAGATTCAACCGACATCTTTCATATGGACAGGGTAGACATGGCTCAAGTTGACAAACACTTAATCCAACCCANAGGAGTGAACAAAGAACTCAAGGGTTACTCAAAGAAGGTATGGCCTTCTTTTCCCATTCGAATGAATTCATATTCTTTATTAGATTTCGGGCATGCCAAAGCCGAGGCTGCTGCCATAGAGGACCTAAAGTTGGTCTCCATCAAGATTAAGAAACATGATCCACAGAAGGTGGTGAGAAATCATTTGGCTCATTGTGGGCTCAAGAGATTCGAACATGAAAATTCTCCCTCGGACGACATTTTCCGAGGGGCGAAATCTTATGAAGAAGTGCTATCCCGGATCCAATCGTTAGCACCCGAAGACACAGTATCTGTATTAAAGTTCCAGGAACATAGACGAAGATGTCTCCCTGCTTTGTTGGGAGGTTCGGCCATTGCCGAGACAAAACAGAAGGATGATGAAGATTCTGCAGACGTAATGTCTAACCCTGGACAACAGCAGGAAGGGGAGAAAACGAGCAATCCTAAAGCAAAAGAGAAGACTCCAGACCAGCCAAGCAAACAAAATTCAGAGGCTGAAGAAAAAACTCCAGACCCACCGAGGAAGCAGGTATCGGAGACTAAAAGAGAAACTCCAGGTACGCCAAAGGAGCAGAACCCTGTCAATGCTCCAAAAGAATCAGCAAACAAAATAGGAGAGCCCATCACCTCGGTCACACCCTTGCAGTCGGCACATGGAAATGTCAGCGAGGGATGGATATTTGATGAGGAACTGAGGCCTATAAGAGCAGAGGAACTTCCTCCAAATGAGTTATTTTTTGACAAAAAGAGAAAAGCGGTAGTGAAACGAGAGTTTTATCAAGAAGGAGAGTCCACTGCGAAAAAATACAAAATTATGACAGATGGCAAGAACAAGAAAAGTGACCAACTTGCCACTGAGATCGCTGGAACACTGGGGGCATACGCTTCGGCAAATCAATTCTCGGTTGGGCAGCTGAATAACCAACTAAAAAGAAAAAATAGCCTAATCAGGACCCTCGAGGCTAGATTGGATACATCCACAAAGAATGATAAAGGTCAGGCCAACATGGAGACGGAACAGGCAAGAGTGGCCAACAGAAATGAAATAGATGTGCTCAAAACCAAGCTGGAGCAAGCCCACCTAGTGATCTGAGATGGTCGGATACAGGTGGGTCAACAAAGTACTATGATCAAATAGTTGCAGGCTCAGTTAGAGCTCACTGAAAGCAGGGTGATCGATGTTGAGGGGTTCAAATCCCGAGCGATCGATATTCGGAGCAGGATCTCTTCTGCACAACAGAGTTTGCTAGAAAAAGTGGGAATGATTCGAGAGGATTGCTTGTTGATGCATCGGGTTTCTGAGAACCTGACTGTCAGAGAAAGGAATGCAGAAGCAGCTCGGGTCACCTTTCAAGAGGTGGTGATAGCTACGAACATCAGAGTTTCGGCAGGTTCTCCCGAACTCACCATCTCAGAACAAATTAGAGGTAACATTCTGTTGAGGGATTGGGAGCATAACATTACTCTAGGCAAGGAACAAGCCCAAAAAGTAACCAATTCATTAGAAGAAGCCTTCAATGCTATAGATGGTGAGTTGTTGGGTATGGAGAGTGGAGGCGACGCATAAACATTAATGCAAATGAATGTAGAACAGATCTCGCTTGATCTGAAAGAGAAGAATGAGAGAGATTCAGCCGACATCTTTCATATGGACAGGGTAGACATGGCTCAAGTTGACAAACACTTAATCCAACCCAGCGCACAACTAGGTGCCCTCGACATCATCGATACCCAAATGGGAGACAAGCTACAACAGTTAGCCCGAGAATGTTACTTCGTCGAGGCCAGATGTCAAGTGGAACCTTCACAGCTCGTATCTCAGTTTGTGGAAAAATGTAGCGCCTGCACCGAATCNAGAATCAGCAAAGCAAATAGGAGAGCCCATCACCTCGGTCACACCCTTGCAGTCGGCACAGGGAAATGTTAGCGAGGGATGGATATTTGATGAGGAACTGAGGCCTATAAGAGCAAAGGAACTTCCTCCAAATGAGTTCTTTTTTAACAAAAAGAGAAAAGCGGTAGTGAAACGAGAGTTTTATCAAGAAGGAGAGTCCACTGCGAAAAAATACAAAATTATGACAGATGGCAAGAACAAGAAAAGTGACCAACTTGCCACTGAGATCGCTGGAACACTAGGGGCATACGCTTCGGCAAATCAATTCTCGGTTGGGCAGCTGAATAACCAACTAAAAAGAAAAAATAGCCTAATCAGGACCCTCGAGGCTATATTGGATACAACCACAGAGAATGTTAAAGGTCAGGCCAACATGGAGACAGAACAGGCTAGAGTGGCCAACAGAAATGAAATAGATGTGCTCAAAACCAAGCTGGAGCAAGCCCACCTAGTGATCTGAGATGGTCGGATACAGGTGGGTCAACAGAGTACTATGATCAAAGAGTTGCAGGCTCAGTTAGAGCTCACTGAAAGCAGGGTGATCGATGTTGAGGGGTTCAAATCCCGAGCGATCGATATTTGGAGCAGGATCTCTTCTGCACAGCAGAGTTTGCTAGAAAAAGTGGGAATGATTCGAGAGGATTGCTTGTTGATGCATCGGATTTCCGAGAACCTGACTGTCAGAGAAAGGAATGCAGAAGCAGCTTGGGTCACCTTTCAAGAGGTGGTGATAGCTACGAACATCAGAGTTTCGGCAGGTTCTCCCGAACTCACCATCTCAGAACAAACTAGAGGTAACATTTTGTTGAGGGATTGGGAGCATAACATTACTCTAGGCAAGGAACAAGCCCAAAAAGTAACCAATTCATTAGAAGAAGCCTTCAATGCTATAGATGGTGAGTTGTTGGGTATGGAGAGTGGAGGCGACGCAGAAACATTAATGCAAATGAATGTAGAACAGATCTCGCTTGATCTGAAAGAGAAGAATGAGAGAGATTCAACCGACATCTTTCATATGGACAGGGTAGACATGGCTCAAGTTGACAAACACTTAATCCAACCCAACGCACAACTAGGTGCCCTCGACATCATCGATACCCAAATGGGAGACAAGCTACAATAGTTAGCCCGAGAATGTTACTTCGTCGAGGCCAGATGTCAAGCGGAACCTTCACAGCTTGTATCTCAGTTTGTGGAAAAATGTAGCGCCTGCACCGAATCCGCGAGGAGACGAGCACCTGGCACCAATTAAAAATAGAGTAGGAGAAAGGGAGTGATTACGCTCCTCTCGGTTGTAACCGAATTTGTGAAACCGTTGAGATTCTAACTGATCTGTAAAGTTGTATAAATATATCACAGAAAGAGAAAGAAAGGGATGGACCTTTTTTGCGTCAATTGTAATAGAGTTCTTGCATTTGAGAAGTTAATATAAGCAAATATGGAGATTCTCGATTCCGTCCAAACTGTGTTACAAGTTTGTTTCTTCGTATTTCATGTTTCGTTTCGTTTCATTATTCATAATTGATATGCTTTGTTATACTTTAGTACTACCACTACTATAACAAAAGGATTTTGGTTTTCTGTATTTGTCTATTGTCTTTCTTCTACACCATCTTTCAGCGGGTGTAAGACCAATCTGCACTTTCAGAATTCTACGTATATTCTTCGCTATGTCAGTTATTTTCTTACTAATTTCCTCTTCTGTTTATATGTGAGTTTTCTCTTTGACAGGAATCTTGCATTATATGAAGCTAAATGTTTTTCTCTCTCCTCACACCTTTATATAAAATATAATACAGTTACGGGAAAGGGCCTTCAATTTGCATTTCTATTTTATTCAAAAAACGTAAATTTCTCTTTATTTCGACCAAATCAAGACAACATTTAATCTCTCTTTAAATCCTTTCCTAATCTCACTGTTCCTCCATGACTGTCCCTGTAGCGACACAGCCTAATATCGAACCCGGACTATCGAACCAAACACATATCGCCTTAAATATTTTTGACATAATCCTTAAAACTGCAAATAACCGGGACGAACTTGAACGTTCATGGGCGAMCATTGAACAAGATATAAATACTCAGGAACATTTGGAAGCTAGACGACGCGAACGTAGAAATCTGCCCTAGTTTCCCTTTACCAAAGGTTGACGTTACTTTCTTATCCATMTTTCACCTTCTTTTGGATGCCTTGACACTGTAMTTTTAAGCCTTAAGTACAGACTCAGGAACAACATCTTTCTGGCGYCGTTGCCGAGGACYRAAGTTACGAATTTTTTTCCCTGGGAAGAACAACATTGACAGTTTCTGTTKTTGATAGTGAASAAGAACAKAAAAMTTTCTAAGGMTAAAATTATCTTWYACTTGGCGACTCCACATTAAATAAACTGGCTAGTAGCCGTAAAAACACTAGAAAAAACCCGGATAGCAAACAGACCTCGCCAGTCTCTAATCCGGAAAAAAWTTTAAAATCAAGAAAATTGATTAAACAAATCCTTTTATCAACTTATTCTACAAATCACCCTAATTTTACACAATCAAATTCATCTGAAACTTTTGAACGATCACCTTYGCTTCCCCCCTCTTTTGATACTTTTTCTTTTCCYGAGGTTTCCTCTCCAGTGTTCCGAGAAYCTTCTCCACACACTRTCCAAACTTTAGCTCCAAATCTAACCATGGCAGCCGCCGGAGGAGGTGGTGGAGGTGCTCCTGGAGGTGGAGGTGGAGGTCAAGGACATGTCCCTCCTCCCGGAGTATTCGCTAAAGTAGCAGCGAGATACGCTCCCCTGGTTTTACCCGTCCCCCTACATGATCTGCTAGAAAATTACATCAAAAATCTTCCTAAGTTCACTGGGGAGGGAGATCTAACCGCAACCGAGCATATAAATTTCTTTGACCAATTCGCAGACATCTTTGGTATCGAGCACGAGGATGTTTATTCAAGACTCCTTGTCCAGACCTTTGAAGGACCGTTCCGAACTTGGTTTCAGAGCCTACCCGCATCCTCTATCCTATCATATGACGCTTTGGAAGATGCTTTCCTAAGACAATGGGGAGAGTGAAAAGATCACTTATATTATCTTACCGAGTTTGGGTCCCTAAAGAAAAAGAACTCAGAAACGGTTATGGAATTTATTCTGAGATTCAACAAACTGTATAATAAGATTCCAGCCGCAGTTAAACCCTCTGAACCCTCAGCCAAAGTAAGCTTCGCGGGAGATTTCGAGCCTGATTTCGCACTACTTTTGCGAGAAAGAAGAGGAGCCACCCTAAATAGAATGCAAGACGATGTTGTCGAAATTGAATCTAATATGATGGATTCAGGAAAATTAAAAGCTAAAGTAGAAACAATCAACCGCGAGAATAGATGCTATAGGGAACCAGCGGGTCCTTCGGGCTCAAATAGATACACTGATGGCAGAGTAGATGATATGGCCCGAGTAATTAAAGAACTGTCCAACAAAATTTCTAGGATGGAGTTGGACCAGTTTAAGACTGATTCTTCAAATAAAAAAGACTTCAGGAGAAACATGAATCCCCAACATCAACAGAAACAAATTAAGAACGAAGATCAAAAAATACAAGCTCCACTAAAGAACGAAAATTTTATAGGAGCAAATGACTTCCAAGATTTCGGAGATTCGAAAGATGAAGTCGTGAATTTCGGTGATGACTGTTCGCAGCCGTATCTCACTCGTGAAGATTATGAAAAATCTTTGAACACCCCACAACCGTCTAATGAGGATGAAGAAGGTGATCACACTGATCCCAGTATATCTCAACCAGAAACAAAGATGATAATGGTCGAGTTTCAACCCAAGTATAATCTAAGATCCAAGAGTAAGCCTACATCAACGAATCAACCCAAGAAAATCCTTCAAAAAGGTCAATCTTATGAACCTCCTTCGGAAGAGACCTTGTTATCCAACAAAAAAACCAAGGTAGCAAGCACTCAAGAGTCTGAGGTGAAAAAAGTTGAAACTCAAACACAAGAAACCGAACCAGTAGAGAAAGTGACATCTTCAACTAGGATCACGAGTGATAAAGNCAAACTTTAGCTCCAAATCTAACCATGGCAGCCGCCGGAGGAGGTGGTGGAGGTGCTCCTGGAGGTGGAGGTGGAGGTCAAGGACATGTCCCTCCTCCCGGAGTATTCGCTAAAGAAGCAGCGAGATACGCTCCCCTGGTTTTACCCGTCCCCCTACATGATCTGCTAGAAAATTACATCAAAAATCTTCCTAAGTTCACTGGGGAGGGAGATCTAACCGCAGTCGAGCATATAAACTTCTTTGACCAATTCGCAGACATCTGTGGTATCGAGCACGAGGATGTTTATTCGAGACTCCTTGTCCAGACCTTTGAAGGACCGTTCCGAACTTGGTTTCGGAGCCTACCCGCAGCCTCTATCCTATCATATGACGCTTTGGAAGATGCTTTCCTAAGACAATGGGGAGAGTGAAAAGATCACTTATATTATCTTACCGAGTTTGGGTCCCTAAAGAAAAAGAACTCAGAAACGGTTATGGAATTTATTCTGAGATTCAACAAACTGTATAATAAGATTCCAGCCGCAGTTAAACCCTCTGAACCCTCAGCCAAAGTAAGCTTCGCGGGAGCTTTCGAGCCTGATTTCGCACTACTTTTGCAAGAAAGAAGAGGAGCCACCCTAAATAGAATGCAAGACGATGCTGTCGAAATTGAATCTAATATGATGGCTTCAGGAAAATTAAAATCTAAAGTAGAAACAATCAACCGCGAGAATAGATGTTATAGGGAACCAACGGGTCCTTCGGGCTCAAATAGATACACTGATGACAGAGTAGATGATATGGCCCGAGTAATTAAAGAATTGTCCAACAAAATTTCTAGGATGGAGTTGGACCAGTTTAAGACTGATTCTTCAAATAAAAAAGACTTCGGGAGAAACATGAATCCCCAACATCAACAGAAACAAATTAAGAACGAAGATCAAAAAATACAAGCTCCACTAAAGAACGAAAATTTTATAGGAGCAAATGACTTCCAAGATTTCGGAGATTCGGAAGATGAAGTCGTGAATTTCGGTGATGATTGTTCGCAGCCGTATCTCACTCGTGAAGATTATGAAAAATCTTTGAAAACCCCACAACCGTCTAATGAGGATGAAGAAGGTGATCACACTGATCCCAGTATATCTCAACCAGAAACAAAGATGATAATGGTCGAGTTTCAACCCAAGTATAATCTAAGATCCAAGAGTAAGCCTACATCAACGAATCAACCCAAGAAAATCCTTCAAAAAGGTCAAGCTTATGAACCTCCTTCGGAAGAGACCTTGTTATCCAACAACAAAACCAAGGTAGCAAGCACTCAAGAGTCTGAGGTGAAAAAAGTTGAAACTCAAACACAAGAAACCGAACCAGTAGAGAAAGTGACATCTTCAACTAGGATCACGAGTGATAAAGYGATCCAGACAAGTAAGCCGGAAAGAAAAAATTTGGAAGTCTCAACCAAAGAAATGGATAAGGTAAACACTCCTTTCARTTTTGAAAATGAGTTAAACAAAATTAAAATACCGATTCCTTTGGTAGAATTAGCAAAAAATCCCGCTTATCGGAAGCAAATTGCCAAAGCGATGGGTGTCTACGAGCTAGAAAGTCAGTCTGATGTTATCAACCTGGAAGATGAAAGACCTAACATCACCTTTGGTCCTCATTTTGAAGGGTCCAAAGACAACATCGCTCCTTTTTATATCACCCTGAATATACATGATCAGTTGCTACATAATTGTATGTTAGACTCTGGGGCTTCTCATAATGTTATGCCCAAAATTATAATGGAGAAGTTGGGTCTCCAGATCACTAGACCTTATGGAAATATGTATTCCTTCGATTCGAGGAAGGTTAAGTGCATGGGGATGATAAAGGATCTGGTAGTTACCCTAGTGCAGGTCCCTGTTAAAAGTATCCTGATGGATGTGGTTATCGTCGATATCCCCCCTAAGTATGGTATGTTGTTGTCTAGGTCATGGGGGGCCAAGATGGGAGGTTCCCTTCAGTTAGACATGTCTTACGCCACAATCCATGTGTTCGGGAGTCAATTCACTCGCTTATACAGAGAGACAAGATTAGCATACACGGTCAGTGATCCTCAAAACCCACACAACTTCCCCATTTACATCGCAGACCAAGATCTAGGAAACTGCATTTTATCGTTTGATGATGGATTGGATGGAGGTCTAGAGGAACTTGATATAAAGCAAGAAGAGTTAAGCCCCTTGACAGAAGCGATGTGCACTAATGGTGCATGGAAAATGTATTTCGGTGGCGCTTCGTCTTCTGAAGGAGCTGGTGCTGGGGTACTTTTGGTAGCACCTGAAGGTAAGTTCATTGTTCCTTTCTCCTGTCATTTGCAGTGGGACATAGATTACACCAATAACGTATGCGAGTATGAGGCATTGATCTTAAGATTAGAGGCTGCAAAGAAATTGAATATAAAAAACTTGGAGGTATACGGTGACACAGAATTGATAGTAAGATAAATAAACCGACAATACCTAGCCAAGCATCCAAGACTAAGAACATACAGAGATTGTGCTTGGGATTTGATGGAAAAAAAATTCTCATCTGTAAAGGTCCATTTTATCCCTCGCGCAGAGAATCTGCATGCCGACGCATTGGCCAAGGCAACTTCAACCTTTTCTCCTCCCACGATCGTTAAACTGAAGTATCACATTGAAATCAGATACAAACCCTCTATACCAGACAATATCCGACACTGGCAGGTTTTCGAAGATGACGAACAAATCAAGAAATTTCTTACAGTCGTAGGTGAGTTCTTTGAAACTCATCCAGACCAAGAGAATCAAAATGAATCGACGTGGATTATGAAAGAAGGGGAAGATCCTGAAACCTTCTGAGAAAAAATAGCGGATCATCRTATGTTGGTCCTTAAAAACAACCAAATTCCGAAAGGCTTAATTCCTTTAGAAAGACTTTTCGATCAGAACGACGTACCTGTGAAATCCACTTTGCAACCCCAACCAGAAGAAGTGGAGGATTGCGATATAGGAACTGAGAAAGAATCCAGGATAGTAAAGATATCTAAACTCCTTCCTCCCAAGGTAAAAGTCCAGTACAGAGACCTTCTCAGACAGTACAAAGATGTTTTCACCTGGTCCTATGATGAGCTTAGAACGTATGACAAGTTTCCATAATTGAGCACAAGATACCTTTGAGGCCCGGGGTCAAGCCGTTTAGGCAAAAGCTTAGGAAAATTAA
>JZKD02S2288415.1:0-34486 GCA_000966675.3 Picea glauca
CCATATTGGGACTATCACCATGCAGCATTGGGATCATCACCAGCTAATGCGCATTTTTCTTGGGATCATCACCAGACTAGCGCATTACTCATGATTCCCTAATCTCCTACTCACTTCACTATGTTTCAATCAGTTAAATGAAAACTGAGAGACTAGTTAACTCAAACTAGGTGGCAGTTCACTCACGTAACTGCCTGAGAGACTAGTTAACTCAGTCTAGGTGGCAGTTCACTCTAGTAACTGCCTGAGAAACTAGACTATGTAGTAGTTTCTCCTGTAACATTTGGTGTGTGTCGAGATCACTCTAGACCACCACTATGGCACATTGGCTTCTCCTCCACTATGCATTAGTTGAGTTATACAGAGTATATCATATGTAAATTATCACTCATTCATTTGGTTAATGAGAATTCTTGCATTCTTTCTCTCCTACTTCTCTTTTCTCATATTTTCGTTGCAACTTGTGTATGTAATTTGCTAGTGTTGGGTTTGTGTTTTGATTATTTTATTTCGATGGAAAAATCATTTTTGCATGCGATATTACATATGTTATGCTTCATATTATCCATTTTGAAGGATTCTCAAAGGTTTATATATCAATTCACCATGAATTCCCACTAGGTATGTATAATTGGTGTTTTTGCAATGGTTTTGTGATCAATTCAGCTCAGTTCGATGTTTATGAAGATCTAATGTATGGTTTTCTTACAATAGGGAGAAATCGCGGTCCGATCCTCCATCTGGTACCTCGTCCCGCACTTCGTTCAACACTTGATCTGGAACTCCATCTGGCATGCAATCCGGCACTCGAAGCGCATTGGAGTTGGTGGTTGGTACATTTGTGGCCTTTTGTGGATGAATCGGGGATCTGGATTTTGTGCCCCCTCGTGGCCTCCAGCTATAGATCTCGACACACCTCGGATTGGGCAATTGCAGCGACCGTTGAGTGGCACACAAGATTGCTATAAGATGATGTTGTTAGAACTCATTTAATGAGTTTACTGTTTTTAGAGAGGTTCAACCCTTCCATTGGTTGACCTCTCAAGCTGTCTAATCACCTATAAATACTATTTCCTATGGCATGAACCAAGGAAGAAGAATTTTACTGTTTAATACAGACATTATCTTTGATTTTGTTCCATACTCTGTTTTCATGATTAATGACAGTATTGCATTGATTTAGCACCTACATTTTCCTGTTGGAGTGTAGCAACGACCTGTTGGGGAGTTGTTGGTTATTACTTATTTATCTAAGTTTGTAATACACTTGATTGACCTAGGGTTCATATCGGTCTGGGGTTCCAACAAAGCCTCTAAAACTATCGGCCCTCCTGGTAAACCAAAAGGCAATGCAGCACACAGAGTGCACTGTGCAGTCTCACCCGAGATAGTCTTAATGGGTGGTTGCAGTACTCATGTGGTTTCCAGCCCTGGATTGAGTAGGGATTTTGGAAATGTGCACTGAGGGTTCTACTTAACTTATTAATGCAGTAATTTTCCATTCACGATTATGCATGCAATATAATCAACTCATTTGGAATGTAAAAAAACAACTATTGAGGATAGTAAATAAATACATTCATTCAATCATGTAACACAGGTTTTACCGTGGTTCACCCTCCCCTGGGCTACGTCCACAAAGATCTAAGTCTTTGCTTTGTTATTATATTCATCCCAAAATTACGGCACCGCGTGCTTTACAAGTCTTCTTAGTCAAGTTGAGATCTATGGTGAGGTGGACTAGATCGCACCAAGATCCCCGGCCTGCGATATAACCCTCAATATCCACCCTCCTCGTTCCTCTTCATCTCAACAGCTTACAAAACTAGGTCATATAGCGAAATATTACAACTCGTTCACAAAATAGGACTTCTCTCAGCTCTACTTATCCGCTCTCTTTCCGTTATCTCTCTCTATGAGACCTAGATATCTATATTTATACTTTCCTGGCTCGCCCGCTATTAGCGATAAAAAATACACTAATATTTTTGAAATGTTTTCTCAACTTTTATTTGACACACTCATTTCTAAAATTTTCTGACCAGTATTTTATCTCAAAATTCTTCATTCAACTCCCATTGATCTCTCTTTCCCATAAATCCTTTGATCTCTTCCTCTTTACCTAAATGAAAACACATGTTACCTAATCTATAAACCCTAGCTTTATTAGCTTTTAAAACAACAAATATGCATTTTTGTTGAAGTGGTGAGCGCTTCAAGTGATTCTTAAGTAAGTCATATCACAATCAAGATTCATGACACCGAATCCTAAGTTCATATCCACATGCCACATCAAAACTACATGCCTAACTCTCATGCTAAGTCTAAGGTCGAAACCACATCCTAAGTCATTACACTACATATCAAAGCCTAGCGCACTAAGCCTTGAATCAAGCCACGAGTTAAGCCATATTCAAAACACAGCAGTCAACACATAAATCAAGCAAGTGCCAAGATATTTTCATTCCACATGTCAAGTCATCATATGAGTCAAACTACAAACCAAGCTACAGGTCGAGCCACAGGCTTAAATTACACCACGCATAGCTCAGCACAGAGTGCCCAAGTGTTGGGTTAAAGCCATATGAAGGAGAAGTTCACGGGATGGCCTCTCTTGATACAACTCATTAAGCATATAGGAAATCGATGGTGCCATGAGACTGAATTGTATAAATCGATTTCTATTTTTAATTTTTGCAGAGATCGAAGTTTAATGCACCAAGCTGCAAAGTTTGAGGTATCACCGTCAACTACTAGAATCAAGGATCAAAGGGTTTGAGATTTGAGCTTAATCAAGTCAGATTACAGAGGAGGAAAGGTCGTATCACATCCAGCGCTCAGTAAATTGATAGCCCAGGAAATGATGAAGCCAACATCCAGATTTGGAGTAAAAGAATAACAACTATGCAGGGGGGCGCCTTCGCTGGAAAAAAGATAGGTTTAAAGCTTTACCTGTAGATCGAAAAAGGGATCACCTTTGCCATTTATCCAAGGCTATATCTCTTGATACTACAGGAAGCACGGAATGTAGGTTGCTAGACATCCAAGTCTTGCGTTGGGAATCTCAATTGCAGTTGTTCTTTTGTTCTGTATTAGTCTGCTTCACTTAGAAATGGAAACAAGGCCAGAAATACTGTGGGTTAGCCCTGGAAGCAAGGCTGCAGAAGAGAAGGAGTTCTTTGACATCCACTTAGATCCGTTCTACAGAATAGAGCAGCTCATCTTGGCTACAACGCCTCGACATTGAAGAGAAAGGGCATGTATGAATCTGGTGACAGTCTGAATCTATGCCAAGTGTGGAAGACGTTGAAAAGTGGTATAATTATTATTACAGGTTAGATCCATATAGTTGCTACGCAGTGGCATACAATTTGTAGATAATGTACCTGATGATGAGGCATTGTTTGCTTTGATCCTGGAAATTCAAAGAAGGCGGGATAAAATTGCAATCCATATGCAAATGTTAGATCAACACCTTTATTGTCCTACTTTTGCAACCCTTCGAGTTGCACCTCAAATATATCTGAGCATCCTTGGAGAGCCATTGGCAGAAATTCGACCTGCTCCTTTAACATATCCCATTGTTCTTGGAGAGCCATTACACGGGGAGTTTTCAACTCCACAAGCGCATCACAGCTATCAACAGAGATTCACAACCAAGAAATGAGTTGTTTCTGTCAGATTTCCAATAAACTTCAGGGTCAATTTTTGGATCAGGACCAGCTACGGTCAGCAACAGAGTCTGTGTTATTTGTTTTGATTGTGCAATGCAGTAGTCACACACTTTAGGCAGAGTTTCTTCTGTTTGCTTTGCAAATGTTGTCTGGCATAAATTTCATAAATTGGGATTCATTTCTATCATCTCTCCTTTCTTCTGTATCCGTAGCAGAAAATTCATCTGCCCAGAGTAGCCAAGCACATACTGGGATGCCATCAGTTGGCTCAGCAGCAACAGGAAACACGATGTCAGTCATGACTATGCCTAATTCATCAGTAGCACAAGCTTCCAATCCATCTTCCCCAATGATCTCAGTACATATTATTGGCTCACCTCCTCATGGGGTAACTGATCCAGCATCAAGTGTAAATCAATATCTAGTTAAGGGTTCTGATCCATCCTACAGTGGACAACACATCCCCTCAAGGGGTACTGGATTCTCGAAGGAAGTCACAGGTAATGAAGGATTTCTAAAGACTGCATTTTCGGTGGCTAGTCAGGCATTCACAGCTGTCGTTAGCCACCTCTGCTTTCGGTGGCTTACAGGTTCAGATTTTAACTCTTTAGCCACCGAAAGCACAGACAGGGCAGAGAGGCACTCTTTTTACACATATCTAAGTTTTCAAGATCCTTTTGGCACGAGGAAGGTTTCTAGGTGATAATTATAATTTAGAACATCAAATTTAGTGCTCTGATTCCAATTTGAAAGGTGCCAGCAAGGTGGAAATGATAAGGCTTCCTGTCTATTCTTGGCAAAAGAATGACCTGTCCTTAAGGTGGTATTCTTTGACCTTATCCATCATCCTTGGAAGACTCCCTGCAACTGTCAAAGATCATGAGGACATGCAAATCATTTGAGATTAGGAATTGACCTAGTAAATAGGATCTTTTCCTATTCTCTTGTAACTGTTTTTGACTTTGTATTTTGAGTAAATTTGATCCAGTTTTCCAGGATCTGGAAACTGTTTGTAAAGACTATAAAGTCAAGAACATTTGATGAATGGGGAGGCTCGAATATGGAGACCTAGACCCTGTTGCCATTGTATTAGACCCTTCATATATAATACAGATCACAAGTTCCTTTTCATTATTGATGTCAGATTGCTATTCTTCTGTATTTTCTGTACCTTGCATGATTGTTATTGATCTATGTTTATCTTAATTGCTAGTGACTGTTATCTCACTTAGTCAATTCATAAACTGTGATTTAACAAGTAATCTTTACTATCTTATTTGACCCATCACATGTGTGTTCTGGTTAATAAGTGTAGTTTTTCTTCATCCATCAGCAAGCTATTCATCTGATTATTAATTCTTGAAAGCATTGTTTCATCTGGTTATGTACATGTGATTGTCCTGATGACAATCTAGTAGGTCAGTTATCCCATTTGACCCAAACATAAACACAAAATCAACATATTTTAAGTTACCAGGCTTCTTCTACCTACAACCTGAGAAGGACTCCTGGAGTAATAACACCAGCCATTACAATACATTGCAAAAACCCTAACCCTAACGTCGTTAGGTCTTCCATGCATGCTGCTCTTCCTTCTAGTTGTCGCTTTCCTCATGCATGCCTTATTTTCCCAAAATAACCTTTCTTTCTGCTTTAGCATGCTTCCAACAGGCCCCAACACTGACATGTGGCTCGTCCCAAGCCACTTATCCTTTGTGTGCCTCGTCGATCTCCCTGGTGATCGCCTAGAACTTTTCTCTGAGCTCCTTTGCTTGTGTTTGAGCTTGGACGATCTTCTCCTTAAGTGTCTCTACTATCTACGTCGCAATCTCGTCATTGATCAACCCTGCGCACTCTGCCTGGGTCCGTTCCATATATGTCTTGGCTTCCTCTGCCTGTGCAATGACCTCTGCCACTCACTCCTGGAGCGGTTCCATTTTAGCCTGGCGCTCGGTTTTCTATTTCTGTGCAATGGTGAGTTCCTCCTGTAGTTTCTTCATATCTTGCGCCCCTTTGACGTGCTCTGTGATGGTCGTTGTATTATGCCTATGCTTGAGGTCCTAGATAGTTGCATTTATCCTTTCTTCTTCCTTGTCCCACTGCTGGACCTGCTGATCCTCTTCTAGCTTCATCCAAAGTTGTGTTGCTTTATCGAACAAGTCGGTTGTTGTGTTGACTTGTCGCTCTATCTCATGTAGTTTCTTTGTTGCCTCCTGCTTCCTTTGCTCCCTTACCTCTGGTGAAGTGGTAGGTGTGAGTTGCTCTCGAAGATTCTCGATCTCCTGCTGATATTGGTCGATTGCATGTCCAATCTGATCAATATTCTTGGTATCTATGAGTTCGACCCTTTGTGTAGTCTTTGGAATCTTCTCATAAGTTCCGACCACTTTTTGATCCAATCCCTTCACGTGTACCCTCTCCTCTTGGGTCTCAAGCTTGGATTTCTCATATATCAATTCCAACGCGTCCTGTTTATCCCTTGCCTGTTGTAATTCGGTTGTGTCTGTGCATGCACGAGACTGTACCTCATGGGTAACACTAACCTATAATTTATGTAAAGCCTTGGATGGTATCCATGGCAATACAAATTGGAGTTGAGCTAAGTTCTTTAGGGGTGCCTGCCCCATGATCTCTTCCATGCGCAACATGCTAGGTGTAATGTGGAATGTTTCACTCGGCTGCGGTATTGTGTGGATTGTATCTCGCTCACTTGCTTCAGGTTCTTCTCCTTTTTGTGATGCTGACGACCCTGTTTCTATGTTGCTTCCCACTGCCTGCGCTTCCCCGATCTGCTTGAGGAACTATCGTATGTCTGNCCATATTGGGACTATCACCATGCAGCATTGGGATCATCACCAGCTAATGCGCATTTTTCTTGGGATCATCACCAGACTAGCGCATTACTCATGATTCCCTAATCTCCTACTCACTTCACTATGTTTCAATCAGTTAAATGAAAACTGAGAGACTAGTTAACTCAAACTAGGTGGCAGTTCACTCACGTAACTGCCTGAGAGACTAGTTAACTCAGTCTAGGTGGCAGTTCACTCTAGTAACTGCCTGAGAAACTAGACTATGTAGTAGTTTCTCCTGTAACATTTGGTGTGTGTCGAGATCACTCTAGACCACCACTATGGCACATTGGCTTCTCCTCCACTATGCATTAGTTGAGTTATACAGAGTATATCATATGTAAATTATCACTCATTCATTTGGTTAATGAGAATTCTTGCATTCTTTCTCTCCTACTTCTCTTTTCTCATATTTTCGTTGCAACTTGTGTATGTAATTTGCTAGTGTTGGGTTTGTGTTTTGATTATTTTATTTCGATGGAAAAATCATTTTTGCATGCGATATTACATATGTTATGCTTCATATTATCCATTTTGAAGGATTCTCAAAGGTTTATATATCAATTCACCATGAATTCCCACTAGGTATGTATAATTGGTGTTTTTGCAATGGTTTTGTGATCAATTCAGCTCAGTTCGATGTTTATGAAGATCTAATGTATGGTTTTCTTACAATAGGGAGAAATCGCGGTCCGATCCTCCATCTGGTACCTCGTCCCGCACTTCGTTCAACACTTGATCTGGAACTCCATCTGGCATGCAATCCGGCACTCGAAGCGCATTGGAGTTGGTGGTTGGTACATTTGTGGCCTTTTGTGGATGAATCGGGGATCTGGATTTTGTGCCCCCTCGTGGCCTCCAGCTATAGATCTCGACACACCTCGGATTGGGCAATTGCAGCGACCGTTGAGTGGCACACAAGATTGCTATAAGATGATGTTGTTAGAACTCATTTAATGAGTTTACTGTTTTTAGAGAGGTTCAACCCTTCCATTGGTTGACCTCTCAAGCTGTCTAATCACCTATAAATACTATTTCCTATGGCATGAACCAAGGAAGAAGAATTTTACTGTTTAATACAGACATTATCTTTGATTTTGTTCCATACTCTGTTTTCATGATTAATGACAGTATTGCATTGATTTAGCACCTACATTTTCCTGTTGGAGTGTAGCAACGACCTGTTGGGGAGTTGTTGGTTATTACTTATTTATCTAAGTTTGTAATACACTTGATTGACCTAGGGTTCATATCGGTCTGGGGTTCCAACAAAGCCTCTAAAACTATCGGCCCTCCTGGTAAACCAAAAGGCAATGCAGCACACAGAGTGCACTGTGCAGTCTCACCCGAGATAGTCTTAATGGGTGGTTGCAGTACTCATGTGGTTTCCAGCCCTGGATTGAGTAGGGATTTTGGAAATGTGCACTGAGGGTTCTACTTAACTTATTAATGCAGTAATTTTCCATTCACGATTATGCATGCAATATAATCAACTCATTTGGAATGTAAAAAAACAACTATTGAGGATAGTAAATAAATACATTCATTCAATCATGTAACACAGGTTTTACCGTGGTTCACCCTCCCCTGGGCTACGTCCACAAAGATCTAAGTCTTTGCTTTGTTATTATATTCATCCCAAAATTACGGCACCGCGTGCTTTACAAGTCTTCTTAGTCAAGTTGAGATCTATGGTGAGGTGGACTAGATCGCACCAAGATCCCCGGCCTGCGATATAACCCTCAATATCCACCCTCCTCGTTCCTCTTCATCTCAACAGCTTACAAAACTAGGTCATATAGCGAAATATTACAACTCGTTCACAAAATAGGACTTCTCTCAGCTCTACTTATCCGCTCTCTTTCCGTTATCTCTCTCTATGAGACCTAGATATCTATATTTATACTTTCCTGGCTCGCCCGCTATTAGCGATAAAAAATACACTAATATTTTTGAAATGTTTTCTCAACTTTTATTTGACACACTCATTTCTAAAATTTTCTGACCAGTATTTTATCTCAAAATTCTTCATTCAACTCCCATTGATCTCTCTTTCCCATAAATCCTTTGATCTCTTCCTCTTTACCTAAATGAAAACACATGTTACCTAATCTATAAACCCTAGCTTTATTAGCTTTTAAAACAACAAATATGCATTTTTGTTGAAGTGGTGAGCGCTTCAAGTGATTCTTAAGTAAGTCATATCACAATCAAGATTCATGACACCGAATCCTAAGTTCATATCCACATGCCACATCAAAACTACATGCCTAACTCTCATGCTAAGTCTAAGGTCGAAACCACATCCTAAGTCATTACACTACATATCAAAGCCTAGCGCACTAAGCCTTGAATCAAGCCACGAGTTAAGCCATATTCAAAACACAGCAGTCAACACATAAATCAAGCAAGTGCCAAGATATTTTCATTCCACATGTCAAGTCATCATATGAGTCAAACTACAAACCAAGCTACAGGTCGAGCCACAGGCTTAAATTACACCACGCATAGCTCAGCACAGAGTGCCCAAGTGTTGGGTTAAAGCCATATGAAGGAGAAGTTCACGGGATGGCCTCTCTTGATACAACTCATTAAGCATATAGGAAATCGATGGTGCCATGAGACTGAATTGTATAAATCGATTTCTATTTTTAATTTTTGCAGAGATCGAAGTTTAATGCACCAAGCTGCAAAGTTTGAGGTATCACCGTCAACTACTAGAATCAAGGATCAAAGGGTTTGAGATTTGAGCTTAATCAAGTCAGATTACAGAGGAGGAAAGGTCGTATCACATCCAGCGCTCAGTAAATTGATAGCCCAGGAAATGATGAAGCCAACATCCAGATTTGGAGTAAAAGAATAACAACTATGCAGGGGGGCGCCTTCGCTGGAAAAAAGATAGGTTTAAAGCTTTACCTGTAGATCGAAAAAGGGATCACCTTTGCCATTTATCCAAGGCTATATCTCTTGATACTACAGGAAGCACGGAATGTAGGTTGCTAGACATCCAAGTCTTGCGTTGGGAATCTCAATTGCAGTTGTTCTTTTGTTCTGTATTAGTCTGCTTCACTTAGAAATGGAAACAAGGCCAGAAATACTGTGGGTTAGCCCTGGAAGCAAGGCTGCAGAAGAGAAGGAGTTCTTTGACATCCACTTAGATCCGTTCTACAGAATAGAGCAGCTCATCTTGGCTACAACGCCTCGACATTGAAGAGAAAGGGCATGTATGAATCTGGTGACAGTCTGAATCTATGCCAAGTGTGGAAGACGTTGAAAAGTGGTATAATTATTATTACAGGTTAGATCCATATAGTTGCTACGCAGTGGCATACAATTTGTAGATAATGTACCTGATGATGAGGCATTGTTTGCTTTGATCCTGGAAATTCAAAGAAGGCGGGATAAAATTGCAATCCATATGCAAATGTTAGATCAACACCTTTATTGTCCTACTTTTGCAACCCTTCGAGTTGCACCTCAAATATATCTGAGCATCCTTGGAGAGCCATTGGCAGAAATTCGACCTGCTCCTTTAACATATCCCATTGTTCTTGGAGAGCCATTACACGGGGAGTTTTCAACTCCACAAGCGCATCACAGCTAT
This sequence comes from Picea glauca, assembly GCA_000966675.3. NCBI lineage: Eukaryota > Viridiplantae > Streptophyta > Pinopsida > Pinales > Pinaceae > Picea > Picea glauca. The sequence goes on from JZKD02S2288415.1 coordinate 10,131, forward strand.
CAACAGAGATTCACAACCAAGAAATGAGTTGTTTCTGTCAGATTTCCAATAAACTTCAGGGTCAATTTTTGGATCAGGACCAGCTACGGTCAGCAACAGAGTCTGTGTTATTTGTTTTGATTGTGCAATGCAGTAGTCACACACTTTAGGCAGAGTTTCTTCTGTTTGCTTTGCAAATGTTGTCTGGCATAAATTTCATAAATTGGGATTCATTTCTATCATCTCTCCTTTCTTCTGTATCCGTAGCAGAAAATTCATCTGCCCAGAGTAGCCAAGCACATACTGGGATGCCATCAGTTGGCTCAGCAGCAACAGGAAACACGATGTCAGTCATGACTATGCCTAATTCATCAGTAGCACAAGCTTCCAATCCATCTTCCCCAATGATCTCAGTACATATTATTGGCTCACCTCCTCATGGGGTAACTGATCCAGCATCAAGTGTAAATCAATATCTAGTTAAGGGTTCTGATCCATCCTACAGTGGACAACACATCCCCTCAAGGGGTACTGGATTCTCGAAGGAAGTCACAGGTAATGAAGGATTTCTAAAGACTGCATTTTCGGTGGCTAGTCAGGCATTCACAGCTGTCGTTAGCCACCTCTGCTTTCGGTGGCTTACAGGTTCAGATTTTAACTCTTTAGCCACCGAAAGCACAGACAGGGCAGAGAGGCACTCTTTTTACACATATCTAAGTTTTCAAGATCCTTTTGGCACGAGGAAGGTTTCTAGGTGATAATTATAATTTAGAACATCAAATTTAGTGCTCTGATTCCAATTTGAAAGGTGCCAGCAAGGTGGAAATGATAAGGCTTCCTGTCTATTCTTGGCAAAAGAATGACCTGTCCTTAAGGTGGTATTCTTTGACCTTATCCATCATCCTTGGAAGACTCCCTGCAACTGTCAAAGATCATGAGGACATGCAAATCATTTGAGATTAGGAATTGACCTAGTAAATAGGATCTTTTCCTATTCTCTTGTAACTGTTTTTGACTTTGTATTTTGAGTAAATTTGATCCAGTTTTCCAGGATCTGGAAACTGTTTGTAAAGACTATAAAGTCAAGAACATTTGATGAATGGGGAGGCTCGAATATGGAGACCTAGACCCTGTTGCCATTGTATTAGACCCTTCATATATAATATAGATCACAAGTTCCTTTTCATTATTGATGTCAGATTGCCATTCTTCTGTATTTTCTGTACCTTGCTTGATTGTTATTGATCTATGTTTATCTTAATTGCTAGTGACTGTTATCTCACTTAGTCAATTCATAAACTGTGATTTAATAAGTAATCTTTACTATCTTATTTGACCCATCACATGTGTGTTCTGGTTAATAAGTGTAGTCTTTCTTCATCCATCAGCAAGCTATTCATCTGATTATGAATTCTTGAAAGCATTGTTTCATCTGGTTATGTACATGTGATTGTCCTGATGACAATCTAGTAGGTCAGTTATCACATTTGACCCAAACATAAACACAAAATCAACATATTTTAAGTTACCAGGCTTCTTCTACCTACAACCTGAGAAGGACTCCTGGAGTAATAACACCAGCTGTTACAATACATTGCAAAAACCCTAACCCTAACGTCGTTAGGTCTTCCATGCATGCGTGCATGCTGCTCTTCCTTCTAGTTGTCGCTTTCCTCATGCATGCCTTATTTTCCCAAAATAACCTTTCTTTCTGCTTTAGCATGCTTCCAACAGGCCCCAACACTGACATGTGGCTCGTCCCAAGCCACTTATCCTTTGTGTGCCTCGTCGATCTCCCTGGTGATCGCCTGGAACTTTTCCCTGAGCTCCTTTGCTTGTGTTTGAGCTTGGACGATCTTCTCCTTAAGTGTCTCTACTATCTACGTCGCAATCTCGTCATTGATCAACCCTGCGCACTCTGCCTGGGTCTGTTCCATATATGTCTTGGCTTCCTCTGCCTGTGCAATGACCTCTGCCACTCACTTCTGGAGCGGTTCCATTTTAGCCTGGCGCTCGGTTTTCTATTTCTGTTCAATGGTGAGTTCCTCCTGTAGTTTNTGCCTCAACCTATTTATGTTGTACTTGGGGTGCATGTGTCTTACTCTTCTGTCCCTTCTGGGTTCATGCCTTGGATATCCCCTCTTTCGTCTGCTTTTGCTTGGCTTGGCTTGGCTCATCCTTGGTTTCTCGGGCACTAGGACTTCCTGAGGTTGTGTCTCTTTCTACCCTGCCTCCTTGACATTTGTATGTTTCTGCCTTGCTTCCTCCTCCTCTATCCCTGCAGCTATGTCTTGCATAAGGACTGGAATCCTCTAGTCGTCTTCCCAATCCTTTATAGCCATTTCTATGTCGCCCTCCATGATGCAATAGCGCAGTTGTAGCCATTGCTTGTTGGAGTCCTTCCACGCATGTATCCACATCGCATATCGAGTGGCCTTGAAGTTGGCGATGTCCCGATAGTACACAAAAGCATGTGGTGTTATTCTCCAGAGGTTGGTGATGGCCTCCTGTAGATCGCGTAGGTATCCTGCAAATACAGTTGCATTCATCTTCCTGTGCTTAGCGTCTGACGCGGTGCCATGTGATAAATATCCCGCTCCATGATTAGACTTGGGTCTGGTGGAGAAAAATGTATAATCTAGTTCCTTCCATCCCATGATGGCTATCAGCATGAGTAGAAACGAATAATGAAATTATGTTCCCAGATCATGCACATCCTTGTAGTCATCCAGAAACAGATTCAAAAGATAAGGGGCCTAGTTGATTGTGGTTCCCTCGGCACAATGTGCAACAATTGCGACAACCCCAGCCAAGACTTCCTCCTTGCGGAATTTTCTTAGTAGCTTGCAGGCCATGATTTTTGTGCCCATTTTGTCGCGACATCACTAATCTATTTGATGATGATTCTGTGCATTCCCCTTTCAATGTCGTATTTCTTTTTCATCTCCTCTGCGAGTGCTTGCTTCTTCTTTTTTTCATCAAGAAATTGTGTGGGATCCATGCCCCATGATGGAAGTCCTATAATGTGCCCAATGAGCTCTACATATATTGGGACGGGCTTTTCCAACCATATATCTCTGCCATGTGTTACTGTCATCAATTGTTTGACGCAACTATTGGCATACTGTCCTCTCCCAAAGTGTGGTAGTTCTAGTAGACCTAAAATCCCCATCTTTGCCAATCTTGTTGCCCACTGGAGTGGTTGATTAACCGGTTACTCAAATGCATATAGGCCCACTGTATGTAGGTACACTTTCTTTGTGAACTCCAGGAACTTTTCCATGTTCGTTACATTATGATTCGAGTATTTGAGCTTCTCGACAAAACCTAGCAAGTTTGATTTCACCCGTACCCCTTCTGGTATATGTGGAAAAAAATGGTTGTGACGGGTTGCTTGCGTGGTGACCTAGGTACCTACTGCTTGTATTTTTCCAGTGGTGGTTGACTCGAGGTTCCAAACTCCATCAGCGTCCTTCAACATACTATTCTGGCCAGCCCGTGAGATCTTCCACTGCTCCCTCTTATGGATGATCTGACACGGTTGTCTGTGACTTATCTGGTTTAGTTGCTTCTACCTGCTTTGGAGCCGTCCCATTGACTCTCTGAGCTTCTTTGGGGCTCTCTAGTTGTACCTGGTTGCTTGTGCCTTGGTTCTGTTGACCTTATTCCTCAGCCGGTGTATCCACGTTCATGCCCTCGGATGTTGTATGTTGGGTTTCTTCTACCACGGGTGTGGGGTTCATTGGTTTTGTATCTGGTGATGGGATTTCTTCGACATTGACGACCTCTGGAGCCTCATGTTCACTTTCCTGCATCTGTACCTGTTCCCTAGTCCTAACTCTGTATTTTCTAGTAGCCTGACTCGGTTCTGCTTGTTTTGGTGGTGCCATGGTGGAATATTTGGTCGTTTGCCGAGCTCAGTAGCTTCTGCAATCTCTATGAACTTTGCTTTGTGCATCGTAGGCTTTATCTCTCTCTGTCTCTTTGAATTTCGCAATAAGAATTTTACTCCCACGTCCCTGCTGTGTATGGGCATCGTATGAATCTTGTTGAAGACACTAACTTTATTGTGGATTCAATGGACCTCTGGTTCCTTCATACTTTACATTACTCTCCCTGGAAGTCTCCAGTTGGCGTGATTAATGTGATGTCCCGTCGGTCATTTCCGGCATTCAAGTCCACTTGCCTTCATCCTTTAATACTTATTTTGTCATCTTTACTTCTCTCGCTTGTTTCCGTTTTGAACTAACCATTGGCCTTGTCTTCTTCGGGTTTGTATTCCTAAGTGTGCATGATTTTTCTCATTCTAGTGCACTGTACCTCTGTTGGTACCGTTTGGTATCCAGCTCTTTTTTTTTCTTTTTTTTTTGCATGGTGACTTTCATGTTGTGGGTGGTCAACTATCCATGTACAGCTTCAGTCGGCTCCCATTGATCATTCCTCTGAGCTCTGTGCCTCCTAAGTCTTTCAATTGTATAGCTCCCCCATCTATGAGATTTTTTACTTCGTACGGTCCTAACCAATGCATTATGAGTTTCCCTGGATGTTGAATAGATTTGTTTTCATACATCCACACTAAGTCTCCTTCCTTGAAATTTTTCTTCTTGATGTGTCTATCATGCCAAGCTTTGTCCCTTGCTTTCTGAATTTGTTGGTGGAACCCTGCTAGGATCCTATCTTCCTCCATGATCTTAAACTGATTTAGTCTCTCCTATACTGCGCCTTGCTCTATCATGTGTGTAATTGTTGCTACACGCAGACTAGGTACCAGAAATTCTAATGGTACCATTGTTTCTTGGCCATATACTAGTTTAAAAGGTGTGTGTCCTGTCAGCCTCTTTCATGTGATCAGTGTGTTTTCCAGAATCTTGTTAAATGCTTCTACTGTTCCATTTTCCTATGGGTGATATGGTGTTCTCTTTTGATGATGGACTTCAAAATCTTCAGTCATAGCCTTAATAGTGTTGTTAATGAAGTAAGTGCCTTGGTCGCTCATCAAAACTCTGGGGCAACCAAATCTTGTGATTACTTGGTCAAATAGAAAATGTGTTGTTGTTTCTGCGTTGCAATCCTTCACTGGTGCTTCTTCCGCCCATCTCGTCAAGTATTCTGTCGCAGTGATAATGTACCTTGCTCATGTTCTTTTTGTTGGTGGGTTGATTGGTCCCACAAAATCTATTTCCCATTTTTCAAATACTTGCAACATTACCTATGGCCGCAATGGCATCTTGTCTCTTTTGTTGGGTTTACCAACCCTCTGACAGACATCACATCTCTGGCAGTACTCTTTCGAGTCTCTGTGAATGGTCAGCCACCATAGTCCTACACGCAATACCTTATGCGTGGTAGCTTTTCCTGTGTAATGTCCTCCTGCTATTCCCTCGTGGGATTCTGCTAAAACCCTTGGTCTTTCGTGTTCCAGCACATATCTTCACAGGATGTTATCTACGCCCATTTTGTATAGATGTCCTGCGATAAGTTGATAGTCTGCAGCCCAAACTACGAGGTTTTTCTTCTGCGCGGTGTTATATTCCTGTGGTGCAATACCTGTACTTAGGTACTAGATGATATCTGCAAAGTATTCCTCTAAAGTATTAGATATCTGGATGATATCTGCAAAGTATTCTGTGATCTGGACTGAAAACAATTGTGTGTCTGGAAAGTTTTCCTCTAAGTTTGTAGGTTCTTCGTCGTTCGTGACCCTTGATAAGTGGTTAGGTCCTGCATTCAGATTTTCTGGCTTGACTATTACTTCAAAATCAAACTCTTGAAACAGTAATAACCATCGACAGATTCTCCCTCCCCAACATTGTCTTGTTAATTAGGTATTTAAGGGATGAGTGATTTGTGAACATATTAAAATGGTTTCCCAGTAAGTGATGTCGGAACTTCTGCAGTGCATAGACCATAGTTAGGCCTTCCCTCTCTGTAGTGTTGTAGTTCTTCTCTGATTCTGATAGTTTTCTTCTCGCGAATGCTATAGGGTGATCCAAATCTCCTGCTCCTGGCTGCGCCAAGATAGATCCAAGTGTTATGGTTGATGCATCTACGTGTACATGGAATTTCTTCTCCCAGTCTAGGAATACTAATATTGGCACGATGACCATCTTTTCTTTTAGTGTATCCAGACCGTTTTAACTATCTTCATTCCACCAAAACTTTGTATCTTTCCTTAACAATTTCTCCATTGGCGTGGTAATCTTCGCGTACCCTTTGATAAATTTTTGGTAGTATCCTGTGTGTCCCAATGTCGCTCTTAGTTGACGGTTGTCTTTGGTGGTGGCAAGTTAACAATTACTGCAATCTTTGCAAGATCTACTAGTAAGCCTTGCTTGCATACTATATGGCCCAATAGTATCCCAAACAGTGTTCCGAATATACATTTTTTGATATTTAACGATATCTGGCACTGCCTGCATCTTTCTAACATCAGCCTCAAGACCTCTACATGGTATTTTAATAATCTATAGACTGTCTACTCATCCAAACATACTTCTAGAAACTGGTGGATAAACTCCTTGAATGCAACGATGACTACTCTGGAAAATATAGTTGGTGCATTCTTCAGTCCAAATGACATGACTGTGTACTGGTAGGATTCCCATTTTGTAGCAAACGTGATCTTGTATCTGTCTTCATGTGCTATCTTGATCTGATGGTATCCTAAGAATCCATCAACGAATGAATAAACTTCATGTTCTCCTATATTCTCCAACACTTCATCCATAAAATGTGTAGGGAACTGGTCATGTAGGCATGCATCGTTCAACTTCCTCAAGTCAACACATATTCTTATCNCATGTGTTACTGTCATCAATTGTTTGACGCAACTATTGGCATATTGTCCTCTCCCAAAGTGTGGTAGTTCTAGTAGACCTAAAATCCCCATCTTTGCCAATCTTGTTGCCCGCTGGAGTGGTTGATTAACCGGTTACTCAAATGCATATAGGCCCACTGTATGTAGGTACACTTTCTTTGTGAACTCCAGGAAATTTTCCATGTTCGTTACATTATGATTCGAGTATTTGAGCTTCTCGACAAAACCTAGCAAGTTTGATTTCACCCGTACCCCTTCTGGTATATGCGGAAAAAAATGGTTGTGACGGGTTGCTTGCGTGGTGACCTAGGTACGTACTGCTTGTATTTTTCCAGTGGTGGTTGACTCGAGGTTCCAAACTCCATCAGCGTTCTTCAACATATTGTTCTGGCCAGCCCGTGAGATCTTCCACTGCTCCCTCTTGTGGATGATCTGACACGGTTGTCTGTGACTCATCTGGTTTAGTTGCTTCTACCTGCTTTGGAGCCGTCCCATTGACTCTCGAAGCTTCTTTGGGGTTCTCTGGTTGTGCCTGGCTGCTTGTGCCTTGGTTTTGTTGACCTTATTCCTCAACCGGCGTAACCACGTTCATGCCCTCGGATGTTGTATGTTGGGTTTCTTCTACCACGGGTGTGGGGTTCATTGGTTTTGTATCTGGTGATGGGATTTCTTCGACATTGACGACCTCTGGAGCCTCATGTTCACTTTCCTGCATTTGTACCTGTGCCCTAGTCCTAACTCTGGATTTTCGAGTAGCCTGGCTCGGTTCTGCTTGTTTTGGTGGTGCCATGGTGGAATATTTGGTCGTTTTCCGAGCTCAGTAGCTTCTGCAATCTCTATGAACTTTTCTTTGTGCGTCATAGGCTTTATCTCTCTCTGTCTCTTTGAATTTCACAATAAGAATTTTTCTCCCACATCCCTGCTGTGTATGGGCATCGTATGAATCTTGTTGAAGACACTAACTTTATTGTGGATTCAATGGACCTCTGGTTCCTTCATACTTTACATTACTCTCCCTAGAAGTCTCCAGTTGGCGTGATTAATGTGATGTCCCGTCGATCATTTCTGGCATTCAAGTCCACTTGCCTTTATCCTTTAATACTTATTTTGTCATATTTACTTCTCCCGCTTGTTTCCGTTTTGCACTGACCATTGGACTTGTCTTCTTCGGGTTTGTATTCCTAAGTATGCATGATTTTTCTCATTCTAGTGCACTGTACCTCTGTTGGTACCGTTTGGTATCCAGCTCTTTTTTTTTCTTTTTTTTTTGCATGGTGACTTTCATGTTGTGGGTGGTCAACTATCCATGTACAGCTTCAGTCGGCTCCCATTGATCATTCCTCTGAGCTCTGTGCCTCCTAAGTCTTTCAATTGTATAGCTCCCCCATCTATGAGATTTTTTACTTCGTACGGTCCTAACCAATGCATTATGAGTTTCCCTGGATGTTGAATAGATTTGTTTTCATACATCCACACTAAGTCTCCTTCCTTGAAATTTTTCTTCTTGATGTGTCTATCATGCCAAGCTTTGTCCCTTGCTTTCTGAATTTGTTGGTGGAACCCTGCTAGGATCCTATCTTCCTCCATGATCTTAAACTGATTTAGTCTCTCCTATACTGCGCCTTGCTCTATCATGTGTGTAATTGTTGCTACACGCAGACTAGGTACCAGAAATTCTAATGGTACCATTGTTTCTTGGCCATATACTAGTTTAAAAGGTGTGTGTCCTGTCAGCCTCTTTCATGTGATCAGTGTGTTTTCCAGAATCTTGTTAAATGCTTCTACTGTTCCATTTTCCTATGGGTGATATGGTGTTCTCTTTTGATGATGGACTTCAAAATCTTCAGTCATAGCCTTAATAGTGTTGTTAATGAAGTAAGTGCCTTGGTCGCTCATCAAAACTCTGGGGCAACCAAATCTTGTGATTACTTGGTCAAATAGAAAATGTGTTGTTGTTTCTGCGTTGCAATCCTTCACTGGTGCTTCTTCCGCCCATCTCGTCAAGTATTCTGTCGCAGTGATAATGTACCTTGCTCATGTTCTTTTTGTTGGTGGGTTGATTGGTCCCACAAAATCTATTTCCCATTTTTCAAATACTTGCAACATTACCTATGGCCGCAATGGCATCTTGTCTCTTTTGTTGGGTTTACCAACCCTCTGACAGACATCACATCTCTGGCAGTACTCTTTCGAGTCTCTGTGAATGGTCAGCCACCATAGTCCTACACGCAATACCTTATGCGTGGTAGCTTTTCCTGTGTAATGTCCTCCTGCTATTCCCTCGTGGGATTCTGCTAAAACCCTTGGTCTTTCGTGTTCCAGCACATATCTTCACAGGATGTTATCTACGCCCATTTTGTATAGATGTCCTGCGATAAGTTGATAGTCTGCAGCCCAAACTACGAGGTTTTTCTTCTGCGCGGTGTTATATTCCTGTGGTGCAATACCTGTACTTAGGTACTAGATGATATCTGCAAAGTATTCCTCTAAAGTATTAGATATCTGGATGATATCTGCAAAGTATTCTGTGATCTGGACTGAAAACAATTGTGTGTCTGGAAAGTTTTCCTCTAAGTTTGTAGGTTCTTCGTCGTTCGTGACCCTTGATAAGTGGTTAGGTCCTGCATTCAGATTTTCTGGCTTGACTATTACTTCAAAATCAAACTCTTGAAACAGTAATAACCATCGACAGATTCTCCCTCCCCAACATTGTCTTGTTAATTAGGTATTTAAGGGATGAGTGATTTGTGAACATATTAAAATGGTTTCCCAGTAAGTGATGTCGGAACTTCTGCAGTGCATAGACCATAGTTAGGCCTTCCCTCTCTGTAGTGTTGTAGTTCTTCTCTGATTCTGATAGTTTTCTTCTCGCGAATGCTATAGGGTGATCCAAATCTCCTGCTCCTGGCTGCGCCAAGATAGATCCAAGTGTTATGGTTGATGCATCTACGTGTACATGGAATTTCTTCTCCCAGTCTAGGAATACTAATATTGGCACGATGACCATCTTTTCTTTTAGTGTATCCAGACCGTTTTAACTATCTTCATTCCACCAAAACTTTGTATCTTTCCTTAACAATTTCTCCATTGGCGTGGTAATCTTCGCGTACCCTTTGATAAATTTTTGGTAGTATCCTGTGTGTCCCAATGTCGCTCTTAGTTGACGGTTGTCTTTGGTGGTGGCAAGTTAACAATTACTGCAATCTTTGCAAGATCTACTAGTAAGCCTTGCTTGCATACTATATGGCCCAATAGTATCCCAAACAGTGTTCCGAATATACATTTTTTGATATTTAACGATATCTGGCACTGCCTGCATCTTTCTAACATCAGCCTCAAGACCTCTACATGGTATTTTAATAATCTATAGACTGTCTACTCATCCAAACATACTTCTAGAAACTGGTGGATAAACTCCTTGAATGCAACGATGACTACTCTGGAAAATATAGTTGGTGCATTCTTCAGTCCAAATGACATGACTGTGTACTGGTAGGATTCCCATTTTGTAGCAAACGTGATCTTGTATCTGTCTTCATGTGCTATCTTGATCTGATGGTATCCTAAGAATCCATCAACGAATGAATAAACTTCATGTTCTCCTATATTCTCCAACACTTCATCCATAAAATGTGTAGGGAACTGGTCATGTAGGCATGCATCGTTCAACTTCCTCAAGTCAACACATATTCTTATCCCGCCTTGTTTTTTCTCTTGAACTACCATTGGGATTATCCATTCTGATTCCTCCACGGGTTCTATGATTCTAGCTTCAAGCATCATGTCGATCTCAGCTTTGAATTTCTGCTTATATATCGGGTTTAATCTGTATGGTCGTTTTTGGATCGGCCTTGCTTCAGCTCTGATTGGTATCTTCATTTCTCCTAGCTCTCCCACTATACCCTTCATTTCTGTGAATTTTGTGGGGAACAAGTCGTTGCATTTGCACAGTAACTCTGTTATGCCTTCTATTTTTTGGTCATCCCAGTAATCTCCAATGCTAGCCATTTTGGGATGCTCAATTGTCCCAATGTTGACTTTCTTCACCTTGATCGGCACAGAAAATACTTTTTATTCTAGAGGTGAACCCTCTACTTCTCTTTCGCCTTCTGCTTCCTCGATCTGAATATAGCGTGGATCGTCTTCATCTGGTGCTTCTTCCTGTACGTGGTAGCATGAAAACAATTATTTTACTGTATGTCTATTCCATTGTTGTTCTTTTGTTATGAGTTTGACTTCAGGTTCTGTGATAAATATTACCCCGCTTATCTGTTTAAGAGTTGAATCTAAGTTGGGGTTCCCATTCTCGAATGAGAAAGTGACTATAAAATTATGTTTTAGTACTGTCCAATTCAAAGTTCCTCTGTGCAGTTTCTGGTATGTATATCAGTTGTCTGGTATGAATTCTAAAGTGTGCACAAAATGATGAGGTCATTCCTCTGGGGGTGTAATTTTCCACAACGCTATGCACTTCTCCAATTGTTCCGCTGGTACCCCTTTTCCATCATACTTATGTTGCTTGTTTCTTTTCTATTATGCGCCAAACTTTATCCGCAGTAACCACTTACATTGGTACCAATCCTTCATTTTTTCCTTGTGTGTGCCCCACCATCTTGCAGGTGTGGCCTTGAGTGATATATCGAGGGCTAAGAGTCTCTGATTTTCTAATACTTCGTCCTCATATTGTGCCAAGAATACTTCTATATCGTTTACTCCATGAAAATTGGGTGGTTCCCTTATCTCTGTGCCTACCCATCTTACTTCGCGGTCTATTCTTGCGCACCTTCTTGTGGAAACTTCATGTAGCCTTTATTTCCAGTTCTCTAAACCTTTATCTAAGTCGGTCGCACATGAATTAATGCTCCGCCAACTGAGTATCCCATCTACAGTTGGGTGTACGTAATCCTCATCTCGCGCAGTTGTTCTGTACAACTGGTTGATTTCCTCCAAGTCTAAACAGGTAGGTTCTACAAACCTTTCCCCTTCTGATGGGTCCAACGGTGCGATGACCATGTATTCTCCTGACTCAAATGTCATTTTTCGTGTCTTTAGATTGATTATAGCCTAGTTATCAAATGCCCAGTCCAAGCCAAGAAATGTTGAATATGGTGTTGTTTCTTCCTCTATTTCAATCACTTCAAAGTCTACTTTAGTGCACACTCCATCTAGGTCTATTGTTACTCCTTTCAGTCACCGATTGGTAGAACTATGTGTTGGTTTTCTAGTTTCAGCTGGACAGGTTAATATCCCGATGTGGGCTCTCCCATACATTGTCATGTCTTCTTGGGTAATACATTGACTTTGGATCCTAGATCTAGTATGATATTGCCCATGTTGAAATATTCGATGTTGGCATTCAGTCTGAACTCCCTAGTAGTTTGTCTCCTTGTATGTAGGTGATTGATTGTTTTTTGTTCTAGTTTTCCTTATGTCTCTATGCTACATTTTTCTAGTATGTTTTGCAATATTTTGATAGTGGATGGATCATTCAAGAGTTTTACGCATGATTGCAAAAATCCTTTGATTGTACTTACTTTTCCCATGGGCTGCATTTCCTTGGTGTGATCCAACAATGGAGGCATCTTGTATTCCGGTGTTTCCTTGCTTTGATGTGTAGTTGAAGTCGATGAGGTGGCTTGCTTCAATAATTCTTGTCTAGTTGTGTCCTTCTCGTTTTGTGCATCAAACTGTCTCCTTGGTTTGGCATTCTTCTTTACCCATTGATGTTGTACTGGTTCTTGTCGAGCTGCGTCACTTCCTGTCTTAGCTCCTCCGCGTAACTATGTTGATGTTTTGTCCTTCATCCCTTGCTTCTGCTGAAATCCATTGAACGTTTTGATTGTTCTAATTTCTCTTTTCCTGGATCTTTACTATTAGTGTTGGAAATTCTTTTGTATCATGGTCCAATGCACGACAATACATACACGTTGTTGGGGGAAGTGGACATTCCCTTGCATAATGTTCCAGTTGTTGACAGTTGTGGCATACCACTGGTCCTCTACCTCTTCCAAAACCCCCTCTTACTCATCCTCCACCTCTGTAGCTCGCTCGATCTCCTCTCAGTGTGTTATATTGAGGCGCCTGATTGTACTGCTCGATATTGTACTGAGGTTGTGTTGTGTTGTATTGTGGTTGCACGGTATTATATGGTTGTTGTGCAGTGTTATATTGTTGTTGTGCAGTGTTGTATGGGGTTGGAACTTGGTTAAATTGTGGTGTGGTTTGTCCAGTCATCATTTATTCCTACACTCTATATGCATCTAATTTCCTTTCTCACATCAAATCCATAGTTATACAATCTTTGTCGTCGAGGCCCACTGACTTGCAAAAGTTGCAATATGAACTCTTTGGAACTGTCTGGTATTTCTGCATCATTGGGTAGTGATATGGATCTTGGCCTGGTTTCTTATAGATCTTACACCATAGTCCTCATGTTGGTAATGGATTTGGCATTACTGCTACCATATATTGTGTGAATGTTGGACATTATTTCTTGTGGTGTCCTTCTGTCCTGCATGTGGTACACCAAACAACTTCTCATTTGTCCTTAATTTTGTTCTGGTTCAGCTAGAACATTAAGTTCTTCAAATCCTCCTTCAATTTTTCGATGGCTAGATCCATCTGTTGATATTGGTTTTATTCTAGTTGTAGGGCTGCCTATAGAGCCTCTGCCTGTGTCTGAAACTTCTGTTTTCGCAATGGATATTTCAAGTGTGGTAGCAGAGAGTTGAAAAACAGGTGTCTGTGTTGCATATTGGTCATGAGATATTTCAAATTTCCTTTCAGTCACTTGAATCTCTGGTCAATCTCCCATACAGAGTCTCTTGGTTTCTATCTTATTTCTATCATCTCGTTCATGTACTGATCTTATGAACTTGGATTATGAAACTCATTTATCATAAATTTCTTGATGTCTGCAATCATTCTGGTTTTCCCTGGTGGATTGTTTGTAGCTAAACTCATATACCAGTCCAGTGTGTGATCCCTTAGTGTAATCGCTATTTATGCCAGTTTAGTAACTTCGTATGTGATCTATTTTGCTTCCCAAATCTTCTCACAGATAAACAAATTTTTTTCGGGTCTTCCGATGCTTCTCCTTTGAATTCTGGTAACCTGATGGTGGGATCATGTCCTGCCATCCTAAATGATGAACTACTACCTCCACGCAATGTAGATACTTGGCTAGTGCTTCCTGAACTGGCTCCTCCAGTTTTTGTTCCTTGTGTAGATGTACTTCCTTATGTATTTCTTCCTTCGAAATGTGGTTGTCTAAACAGTGGTGTTCTCTTTGGTGTATTAGTCGCACATGGGTTTATGGGTTCCACACTGAAATTAANTGCATGATTTTTCTCATTCTAGTGCACTGTACCTCTGTTGGTACCGTTTGGTATCCAGCTCTTTTTTTTTCTTTTTTTTTTGCATGGTGACTTTCATGTTGTGGGTGGTCAACTATCCATGTACAGCTTCAGTCGGCTCCCATTGATCATTCCTCTGAGCTCTGTGCCTCCTAAGTCTTTCAATTGTATAGCTCCCCCATCTATGAGATTTTTTACTTCGTACGGTCCTAACCAATGCATTATGAGTTTCCCTGGATGTTGAATAGATTTGTTTTCATACATCCACACTAAGTCTCCTTCCTTGAAATTTTTCTTCTTGATGTGTCTATCATGCCAAGCTTTGTCCCTTGCTTTCTGAATTTGTTGGTGGAACCCTGCTAGGATCCTATCTTCCTCCATGATCTTAAACTGATTTAGTCTCTCCTATACTGCGCCTTGCTCTATCATGTGTGTAATTGTTGCTACACGCAGACTAGGTACCAGAAATTCTAATGGTACCATTGTTTCTTGGCCATATACTAGTTTAAAAGGTGTGTGTCCTGTCAGCCTCTTTCATGTGATCAGTGTGTTTTCCAGAATCTTGTTAAATGCTTCTACTGTTCCATTTTCCTATGGGTGATATGGTGTTCTCTTTTGATGATGGACTTCAAAATCTTCAGTCATAGCCTTAATAGTGTTGTTAATGAAGTAAGTGCCTTGGTCGCTCATCAAAACTCTGGGGCAACCAAATCTTGTGATTACTTGGTCAAATAGAAAATGTGTTGTTGTTTCTGCGTTGCAATCCTTCACTGGTGCTTCTTCCGCCCATCTCGTCAAGTATTCTGTCGCAGTGATAATGTACCTTGCTCATGTTCTTTTTGTTGGTGGGTTGATTGGTCCCACAAAATCTATTTCCCATTTTTCAAATACTTGCAACATTACCTATGGCCGCAATGGCATCTTGTCTCTTTTGTTGGGTTTACCAACCCTCTGACAGACATCACATCTCTGGCAGTACTCTTTCGAGTCTCTGTGAATGGTCAGCCACCATAGTCCTACACGCAATACCTTATGCGTGGTAGCTTTTCCTGTGTAATGTCCTCCTGCTATTCCCTCGTGGGATTCTGCTAAAACCCTTGGTCTTTCGTGTTCCAGCACATATCTTCACAGGATGTTATCTACGCCCATTTTGTATAGATGTCCTGCGATAAGTTGATAGTCTGCAGCCCAAACTACGAGGTTTTTCTTCTGCGCGGTGTTATATTCCTGTGGTGCAATACCTGTACTTAGGTACTAGATGATATCTGCAAAGTATTCCTCTAAAGTATTAGATATCTGGATGATATCTGCAAAGTATTCTGTGATCTGGACTGAAAACAATTGTGTGTCTGGAAAGTTTTCCTCTAAGTTTGTAGGTTCTTCGTCGTTCGTGACCCTTGATAAGTGGTTAGGTCCTGCATTCAGATTTTCTGGCTTGACTATTACTTCAAAATCAAACTCTTGAAACAGTAATAACCATCGACAGATTCTCCCTCCCCAACATTGTCTTGTTAATTAGGTATTTAAGGGATGAGTGATTTGTGAACATATTAAAATGGTTTCCCAGTAAGTGATGTCGGAACTTCTGCAGTGCATAGACCATAGTTAGGCCTTCCCTCTCTGTAGTGTTGTAGTTCTTCTCTGATTCTGATAGTTTTCTTCTCGCGAATGCTATAGGGTGATCCAAATCTCCTGCTCCTGGCTGCGCCAAGATAGATCCAAGTGTTATGGTTGATGCATCTACGTGTACATGGAATTTCTTCTCCCAGTCTAGGAATACTAATATTGGCACGATGACCATCTTTTCTTTTAGTGTATCCAGACCGTTTTAACTATCTTCATTCCACCAAAACTTTGTATCTTTCCTTAACAATTTCTCCATTGGCGTGGTAATCTTCGCGTACCCTTTGATAAATTTTTGGTAGTATCCTGTGTGTCCCAATGTCGCTCTTAGTTGACGGTTGTCTTTGGTGGTGGCAAGTTAACAATTACTGCAATCTTTGCAAGATCTACTAGTAAGCCTTGCTTGCATACTATATGGCCCAATAGTATCCCAAACAGTGTTCCGAATATACATTTTTTGATATTTAACGATATCTGGCACTGCCTGCATCTTTCTAACATCAGCCTCAAGACCTCTACATGGTATTTTAATAATCTATAGACTGTCTACTCATCCAAACATACTTCTAGAAACTGGTGGATAAACTCCTTGAATGCAACGATGACTACTCTGGAAAATATAGTTGGTGCATTCTTCAGTCCAAATGACATGACTGTGTACTGGTAGGATTCCCATTTTGTAGCAAACGTGATCTTGTATCTGTCTTCATGTGCTATCTTGATCTGATGGTATCCTAAGAATCCATCAACGAATGAATAAACTTCATGTTCTCCTATATTCTCCAACACTTCATCCATAAAATGTGTAGGGAACTGGTCATGTAGGCATGCATCGTTCAACTTCCTCAAGTCAACACATATTCTTATCTCGCCTTGTTTTTTCTCTTGAACTACCACTGGGCTTATCCATTTTGATTCCTCCACGGGTTCTATGATTCTAGCTTCAAGCATCATGTCGATCTCAGCTTTGAATTTCTGCTTATATATCGGGTTTAATCTGTATGGTCGTTGTTGGATCAGCCTTGCTTCAGCTCTGATTGGTATCTTCATTTCTCCTAGCTCTCCCACTATACCCTTCATTTCTGTGAATTTTGTGGGGAACAAGTCATTGTATTTGCACAGTAACTTTGTTATGCCTTCTATTGTTTGGTCATCCCAGTAATCTCCAATGCTAGCCATTTTGGGATGCTCAATTGTCCCAATGTTGACTTTCTTCACCTTGATCGGCATGGAAAATACTTTTGATTCTAGAGGTGAACCCTCTACTTCTCTTCCGCCTTCTGCTTCCTCGATCTGAATATAGCGTGGATCGTCTTCATCTGGTGCTTCTTCCTGTACGTGGTAGCATGAAAACAATTATTTTACTATATGTCTATTCCATTGTTGTTCTTTTGTTATGAGTTCGACTTCAGGTTCTGTGATAAATATTACCCCTCTTATCTGTTTAAGAGTTGAATCTAAGTTGGGGTTCCCATTCTCGAATGAGAAAGTGACTATAAAATTATGTTTTAGTGCTGTCCAATTCAAAGTTCCTCTGTGCAGTTTCTGGTCTGTATATCAGTTGTCTGGTATGAATTCTAAGGTGTGCACAAAATGATGAGGTCATTCCTCTGGGGGTGCAATTTTCCACACCGCTCTGCACTTCTCCAATTGTTCCGCTGGTGCCCCTTTTCCATCATACTTATGTTGCTTGTTTCTTTTCTATTATGCGCCAAACTTTATCCGCAGTAACCACTTACATTGGTACCAATCCTTCATTTTTTCCTTGTGTGTGCCCCACCATCTTGCAGGTGTGGCCTTGAGTGATATATCGAGGGCTAAGAGTCTCTGATTTTCTAATACTTCGTCCTCATATTGTGCCAAGAATACTTCTATATCGTTTACTCCATGAAAATTGGGTGGTTCCCTTATCTCTGTGCCTACCCATCTTACTTCGCGGTCTATTCTTGCGCACCTTCTTGTGGAAACTTCATGTAGCCTTTATTTCCAGTTCTCTAAACCTTTATCTAAGTCGGTCGCACATGAATTAATGCTCCGCCAACTGAGTATCCCATCTACAGTTGGGTGTACGTAATCCTCATCTCGCGCAGTTGTTCTGTACAACTGGTTGATTTCCTCCAAGTCTAAACAGGTAGGTTCTACAAACCTTTCCCCTTCTGATGGGTCCAACGGTGCGATGACCATGTATTCTCCTGACTCAAATGTCATTTTTCGTGTCTTTAGATTGATTATAGCCTAGTTATCAAATGCCCAGTCCAAGCCAAGAAATGTTGAATATGGTGTTGTTTCTTCCTCTATTTCAATCACTTCAAAGTCTACTTTAGTGCACACTCCATCTAGGTCTATTGTTACTCCTTTCAGTCACCGATTGGTAGAACTATGTGTTGGTTTTCTAGTTTCAGCTGGACAGGTTAATATCCCGATGTGGGCTCTCCCATACATTGTCATGTCTTCTTGGGTAATACATTGACTTTGGATCCTAGATCTAGTATGATATTGCCCATGTTGAAATATTCGATGTTGGCATTCAGTCTGAACTCCCTAGTAGTTTGTCTCCTTGTATGTAGGTGATTGATTGTTTTTTGTTCTAGTTTTCCTTATGTCTCTATGCTACATTTTTCTAGTATGTTTTGCAATATTTTGATAGTGGATGGATCATTCAAGAGTTTTACGCATGATTGCAAAAATCCTTTGATTGTACTTACTTTTCCCATGGGCTGCATTTCCTTGGTGTGATCCAACAATGGAGGCATCTTGTATTCCGGTGTTTCCTTGCTTTGATGTGTAGTTGAAGTCGATGAGGTGGCTTGCTTCAATAATTCTTGTCTAGTTGTGTCCTTCTCGTTTTGTGCATCAAACTGTCTCCTTGGTTTGGCATTCTTCTTTACCCATTGATGTTGTACTGGTTCTTGTCGAGCTGCGTCACTTCCTGTCTTAGCTCCTCCGCGTAACTATGTTGATGTTTTGTCCTTCATCCCTTGCTTCTGCTGAAATCCATTGAACGTTTTGATTGTTCTAATTTCTCTTTTCCTGGATCTTTACTATTAGTGTTGGAAATTCTTTTGTATCATGGTCCAATGCACGACAATACATACACGTTGTTGGGGGAAGTGGACATTCCCTTGCATAATGTTCCAGTTGTTGACAGTTGTGGCATACCACTGGTCCTCTACCTCTTCCAAAACCCCCTCTTACTCATCCTCCACCTCTGTAGCTCGCTCGATCTCCTCTCAGTGTGTTATATTGAGGCGCCTGATTGTACTGCTCGATATTGTACTGAGGTTGTGTTGTGTTGTATTGTGGTTGCACGGTATTATATGGTTGTTGTGCAGTGTTATATTGTTGTTGTGCAGTGTTGTATGGGGTTGGAACTTGGTTAAATTGTGGTGTGGTTTGTCCAGTCATCATTTATTCCTACACTCTATATGCATCTAATTTCCTTTCTCACATCAAATCCATAGTTATACAATCTTTGTCGTCGAGGCCCACTGACTTGCAAAAGTTGCAATATGAACTCTTTGGAACTGTCTGGTATTTCTGCATCATTGGGTAGTGATATGGATCTTGGCCTGGTTTCTTATAGATCTTACACCATAGTCCTCATGTTGGTAATGGATTTGGCATTACTGCTACCATATATTGTGTGAATGTTGGACATTATTTCTTGTGGTGTCCTTCTGTCCTGCATGTGGTACACCAAACAACTTCTCATTTGTCCTTAATTTTGTTCTGGTTCAGCTAGAACATTAAGTTCTTCAAATCCTCCTTCAATTTTTCGATGGCTAGATCCATCTGTTGATATTGGTTTTATTCTAGTTGTAGGGCTGCCTATAGAGCCTCTGCCTGTGTCTGAAACTTCTGTTTTCGCAATGGATATTTCAAGTGTGGTAGCAGAGAGTTGAAAAACAGGTGTCTGTGTTGCATATTGGTCATGAGATATTTCAAATTTCCTTTCAGTCACTTGAATCTCTGGTCAATCTCCCATACAGAGTCTCTTGGTTTCTATCTTATTTCTATCATCTCGTTCATGTACTGATCTTATGAACTTGGATTATGAAACTCATTTATCATAAATTTCTTGATGTCTGCAATCATTCTGGTTTTCCCTGGTGGATTGTTTGTAGCTAAACTCATATACCAGTCCAGTGTGTGATCCCTTAGTGTAATCGCTATTTATGCCAGTTTAGTAACTTCGTATGTGATCTATTTTGCTTCCCAAATCTTCTCACAGATAAACAAATTTTTTTCGGGTCTTCCGATGCTTCTCCTTTGAATTCTGGTAACCTGATGGTGGGATCATGTCCTGCCATCCTAAATGATGAACTACTACCTCCACGCAATGTAGATACTTGGCTAGTGCTTCCTGAACTGGCTCCTCCAGTTTTTGTTCCTTGTGTAGATGTACTTCCTTATGTATTTCTTCCTTCGAAATGTGGTTGTCTAAACAGTGGTGTTCTCTTTGGTGTATTAGTCGCACATGGGTTTATGGGTTCCACACTGAAATTAATATGGATAAGATTGATGCCTTCTCTTCTTGCTCTTGGACCTCTATTCTTCCTCTCATATGTTGCGCGTAGGATTTCCTCAATCTGCTCCACATCCCAGAGATCCTCTTCTTCATCACTTTCCAAGCCTTCCCTCGTGTCTATGGCTCTCTTCTTAGTGTTCACCTTGTATTGGTAGGGTACTCCGCTATGTGTATTTCCAGTTGTCGCCATGATACCCTTGATTTGGTCATTGTCCATCATAATTGGGTCCAAGGGTTCCTCCAGTTCTTCCTCCTTTTTTCCCTTACTTGTTCCTCCTTCCATTTCTCCTCTTTCTGTCAGTGCTTTCCCCCCTTCCCCCATGCATGCAGGGAAGTTTAGTTGTCTGAATCCATCGTCATGAGCCCTTTTTTATACAACAAGATCTTAATAGAAGTATACAGCGATATGATATACCTTCCTCAAGTTCTGCGTAGAAACTCTTTCTCCATTGCGCTGTACAACTTCGTTGTATCTACTGTAAACTTTGTTATAAAGCCTGCTACAATACTGTCGAGCAAAAAATCTACTGCGCGAGTGAATTTTTTGTTCACCTACTATAATAGATCAATCTATACTGAGGTCCACTTTAACTATCAGATCCGGTTTGTTGTGTGGTTATCCTTCAACCTTAGTATCCACTCCTGCAATAAGTGCGGAAAATCACAGAAAAAGACTTCATGCAAATCGATAAACACATATTTCTCAAGATATTTGTGGGGTGTTACTCTAGACTTTCTATTATATTTATGCACAAACTCTAACTCCTTTGTCTGTATCCATCTTTCAATCTCTGCTTTTGTGGGATTTCATGGTCTCAACGTCCCCTTCTATCGGCTCATTCTTTTCTCCTTCTCCTCGTTTGCTTGAGTATTCTCTTGACCCGCCTCTGTAGATATTACGTATCTCTTAATAGATCTTCGACAGATCTCATCTACTCAATCCTTTGTTGTTCCAACCAACGGCAATGGAACCATTTGTTGATTATTACTTATTTTTATGAGTTTGTAATACGCTTGATTGACCCAGGGTTCATGTCGGTCTGGGGTTCCAACAAAGCCTCTAAAACTATAAGCCTTCCTGGTAAACTAGAAGGCAACGCAGCGCACAGAGTGCACTGCGCAGTCTCACCCGAGATAGTCTTAATGGATGGTTGAAATACTCATGTGTTTTCAACCCTGGATTGAGTAGGTATTTGGGAAATGTGCGCTGAGGGTTCTACTTAACTTATTATTGCAGTAAATTGTCATTCACGATTATGCATGCAATATAATCAACTCATTTGGAACGTGAAGAAACAACTGTTGACGACAATAAAGAAATACATGCATTCAATCAAATAATACAAGTTTTATCATGGCTCACCCTCCCCTGGGCCACGTCCACAAATATTTGTTGACATGTTTACAGACAGGTGTGCTTGTCATTGATGGCAAGATTAGAATATGCAGCGATTCCAAAACAAGGACAACGTAATCTCAGAAAGATAGTGTAGAGGTGCACAAAGAATGCAAGAGTGTGATGGTATTGGAGTTTCGGATACCAGGCATTGGAGGATTCAAGGAAGCAACTCACGAAAAGAATGTTGAAATGGCGAAATACGAAACATCGGAATACGTAGATACGACTCCATTTCAGAGTTTCAAATACTGGGAGATTGAGAAGTCAAGAGTTGAGACTCTTCAACACAGGAGTCTCGGAGTTGCGAAATCTGGAAACCTAAAATCCCGAAATAGGCACACAAACGAAGAGTTTCGCAGATCGGGAAACAACTCCATTTCGGAGTTTCGGATACCGGGAGTTGGAAGAGTCAAGACTCTTCATCATTAGGAGTCCTGGAATCGTGAAATGCAAAACCCAAAAATCCTGGAAGAAGGAGGAAAATTTCGGGTATCGAGAGTTGGAAGAGTCAAGACTCTTCATCATCAGGAGTCTCGGAATCACGAAATGTGAAACGCCAAAATTCTGGAAGGAGGTTTGGATACCGAGAGTTGGAAGAGTCAAGAACTCTTACTAACAAGAGTCCCGAAGTCCCGAAACCCGAAGTCGCAAAATGAAAAATCGTGAAATGTCAAAGACTCCATACCAGAGGTTCGGATACCAAGAGTTGGAGATGCCAAGGACTCTCATGACAGGAATCCCAAAGTTGCGAAGTGCAAAAGCTGAAAAGTTGATCTGACTCCATTTCGGAGTTTCGCAGACCGAGACTTGGAAGTGAAGAACTTTCACATCAAGAATGTCGAAATTGCGATATGCGAAATCGCGAAGTAATCTGGGTTGACAGATCCAGGAGGTGAATGTGGCAGACCATGTCAGAAAGGATAGGTGGAAGACACTGACATGTGGCACGATCAGACAACAACAAGTGTCAAGTTGATTTGGCATTTCAGGCCACTGGAAATCACATTTCTGAGTGACACGTGGCAGCCACTCAAGTCATGACACGTCATTGAGTGATGCAAGACTGACCTCACTCCAGGAGTTTTAACTCCATCACTCCCCCAAAGTCCCGAAGGATGAAGTCCTGGGGTAGAGGATAGTCATCCGATCACCATGGAATGTGGACCGTTGATATGGAGATCAAATAGTTGTAGAGAAGAGCTCAAATCGGCAAGCTCCATTTCAGAATTTCGGGGACCGCTACTTGGAGAGTCGAGATGCCACGCAACAGAAGTCCCAAAGTGCCAAAACGTGAAATTGTGAAATGTTGTTTTGAATAAGACTGTGGTCACAGCCATTGGTCACATCAGCGGAAGATGGAGGAAGGAGCTAGTGTATACAAGCTCCATTTCGTAGTGTCGAGGATCGGGACATTGAGAGTAACAAAATCTTCACCACGGGGATCCCGAAATGCCAAAGAGTGAAATGGAGAAATGAACGCAAGATTCAGTGAAGTCAATTCAATGATGCAGATGAATTTGAATAAGATTGGATGGCTACTGTTGCACTTCACAATGTAACTGCTAGAAACAAATGATGGTTTCTGCCAGAGGATGAGCTCGTCTTTGATAGAGAAGACGAAGAGTCTCAATTGTCAGAGAAGCTGAGGAATCTTGATATAACACCCAGTGATGATGAATGCATGGGGGTAACCGCCAGAGAAGCTGAAGAGTTACGATGATGATCAGGCAGAGCACTCACAATGAGTAGGATATGCAGAATAGAGAGAGAGAAGGAGATTGCATGCATAAGGTGCATAGAGAGTATAAGAATGTTGAACAAAGAAGAAATGGGGGTTGTTGAGTGTGATTGAATTGGGAAGAAGGAGGCAGAGCATAGCATCAGAAAGGCACATAAGGGGAATGGTGCATTGAAGGGACATGAGGCAGAGAGCATAAAAGGCAAAAGAACAGAAAGTGCAAGGAGTGTGCAGAAGACATTGATGCAGACAGAGCAACACAGTGTAGCATAATAGTGATAACTCTGGTAAGCCAATGATAAATATTGTATCACTGTGATAAGTTTCATAAGAAAAGATTTATATGGTAGGGTGGTAGGGAGGTGCTAGGGAGGACTGTTGTCCTCAGAGATTCAAGTGGGTGCTTGAACAAAGGGAGTTGTAGCTTCCATCTGGTTGCAGCCAGAGAAACAAGGGTGGCAGGGTGGTGCAAGGGAGAAATGTTGTTCTATGTTATACAGGTTGGTGCCTATGTGACTGGAAGTTGGTGCTTCCATCCAGTTGGTGTTGGAACACTTGGGGAGTTGGTGCTTCCTTCTATTTGGTGCTAGAGAAACCAGAGAGTTGGTGCTCTCAACAAGTAGCAACTTGCAAAATAGAGTTTGCAGCCTCATTATGATTTGGTGCTCATATGTATGATAATGTAAAGAATGTAAAGATTACTTATCATATAAAGAAGAAGAGGTTTTTACCCCTTATGGGTTTCCTCAGAAAATACCTGTCTCTGTGTATCTCATATGTGTGATTGATGTTGAATGTGCTATTACTTATTTCCCTGCATTATTTGTTAGAAAAATAAGACCGTGGAGCAATAAAATAAAACAAATGCGGAAATAAAACACAGAAGATACATAATACAAGAGAGACACAGATTTACG
>JZKD02S2288426.1:3852-16373 GCA_000966675.3 Picea glauca
ACTGTGGCTATACCAGAACCCTAGCCACAACCTCTGCATATCGCTCCTTTTCAACATCGAGCTATGATATTTATCCATAGCTGAGTTGTCTAGAGGCATTTTTCATTCTCGTCTATATAAATGTTCCTCCATCTTTCATCCTACTAGTTTTCCATCTTTGGTGTCTATTCATTGATAAGACTGCCCATAGCTTTCTACTCCAAAAAACTCTCTCTTGCGTAAAACCCTACCCTAATCGACCGTTCACCTCCTCTGGTTTTCTAAACGACTATCAATTCACTTTGTCTCTAAATGTGTGCCTTATTTCCCGCATCTTGTTATGTTTCAGTTCAATTCCTATTCTTTCTGCGTGAAACATAGGATTTCCTCCATCACTAGTTGTTGGATGGTCTATGAGAGATATCTTCCATCTCACAACATTTTGAAGTAGTGTAGAAGGAAGCAATATGGTCGTGAACAATGTGATTTGTGATGTAGCCAACAAACATGGCGATTGAAGTTGCATTGAGCGGTGATGCCTTCACCGAAAAAAATGGTGGGAGCCTTGCAGTCGGCAATATATTGGAACTGTTGCTAGTAATGTCTCCAACAATAGCTTTAGCAATATCATGAACAATTTCCATCTACACACCTCTATCTATTAATCCTAGAAACATCTGAAACAATGAGAGCCATTGCATCCATTCGATACATGTGATCAACTATGGATTTTTCATTATGTGTTCCATGGTTGACTCATCTCATTATTCTTGTGGTATCGAGAAGGTGACAGAGCGTGAGAAAGTCAATTACCGATCAAGGAGAGGGAGGCGAGGAGGAATAATACCGAAGGGCTTCGTCATCATTAACTTGGTATTCTCTGTCTTCAGCTGGAACGATTGTAGATACAATGATTGTCCAACCCCAACAATTTGATTTATTTGGCAAGCTACCTCATAAAATTTCTACGGAGTTATTCAAATCCTAGCGTGTCCCATCAATAGATGTCCATCTCTGACTCCCAGATAAGTATGACATCAATGGAATGCCTTTAAACTGTCTTCAAAGTAATTGTCGTCAGATATTTCAACTGAGCGCAACTTCACATAGGTTTTTGAGATGCATATTCATTAGGCATTCCTTCCTAAATCATTTCCATTGTATCATTTGAAGAGATATTGATGTGGGTGTCTAATTGATTGAAGAAGCAATCTATGTACCCAAAAGGAAGGAATGCGTTGCTCCACACGTCCTCTTGTTTGATCTCCATAGCTCTTATAAAGTTTTCAATGTATCCCCATTCGATAAAAGACCATCTCTCATAGGTTTTGCTACACTCTGCTACATAATCCATAACACCACCAAGGTTTCACCCATAAATATTTCTAGTGTAAGCTCGATTAAGGACATTGTTGCACTTAAGAGAGAAGAAACGATTAGAAGTGCACCAACAACCATTGAAGCAACACTGTCTCAAGGAATTGGGCTACAAGGGTTTCTCTTTTCCATTATATTGTGAATTTTCACATGCAATTCTATGTGACTAATTTTCAGATCTGAAAATTGCTTCCTAGTGAACTAACAATAAAACACTAACCGTTATCATTGAACAATTTTACACTGGAAATTAATGATTGAAATTATATGCAACAAAAACAACAAGATCATAAATGAATCATCAATACAGATGAGACATAAATTTCAGTTTTGTAACCTTGTTAATGTTAGAAATTATGAGAGAAAAAACAACCCTCCCAACCAATACAATTTCACCAAAATCGGAGGACAACCTTGTCCTCCAATAAACACAAAAATAAGAAAACCAAACCTCAAAAAATCCCTGGAAATATCCTCTTCCCACAAATATGTTGTAGATCACCTGTACGACCTATTGATGTCACCTGCACTACTGCTGTCGTCAACCTGTACGGACTTGCTCCTGCCGACAAAAACTTTGTACAAACATACACAATTCACCAGTACTGCGACTTGCATACTCAATTCACCTTCTTGCAAGCTGCATACATACACGATTCGCCTTCCTGCGATCTATGTATATACATGATTCACCTTCTTACAACCTGCGTACATATGCGATTAACCTATATTGTCACCTGCATACATACGTGATTCACCTGTATTGCGACATGCGTACAAACATGATACAACTTCATGTGACCTGCATACATACTTGATTCACCTATACTGTGACCTGCGTACATATATTCCATTCACCTTCCTGTGACCTACGTACATATATGATTCACCTTCTTGCAACTGGTGTACATGTATGAAAAACTCAACTTCCTTCGCAAGTGCATCGTTCCTCTCTCCTGGGACAGATTTTCCACAATTACAGAATTTCCCTTTGTTGAAATCACCATGATCCTTGGCACAAGTGCAAAATCACTTATGCCAACTCCATCGTGTCTCCACACACTCTACACCATGGAATTTTACAATGACCTCTCTCTTATTTATACAAGTTTAGGGGTTATCTTGAGAATCCCCTCCACAAATTCAAAACCAAATTAGAATTTCCTGTGGGCGTGAAGCCCCACCATAAACCCAAAAATCCCATCATCAAGCCCCCAAGTCCCTAGCTCAAAATCTAAAGTGGTTTTCACCAAACCAGAAGTGTGATGTAGTGCCCACGACGATTCCCACATGCCCAACACCTAGGGTCATGTGATAATACTTGCCTGATGCTACAAATCATAAACACTCCCTCTTAGCAAGGGAGGTATTCTCACCACACTCCACAATCACTTAGAAGTATGTCTGTCTCCCATCTTGGGAGTAGCTCTGTCTCTTGCACTAGGCCCGCTACCACAACTTCTCTCCAATCCACTTGATTGGCTTCCCCTTTTGTCATCGAAGAAAACCTTCTCTCTAGTCCTCCTGGTTGGCTACATCCTTGGTCACTAAAGAAAATCCTTCTATCTAGCATAATCCCTCCCTAGACGACACCCTGCTCCTAGAAGCCTTCTGCTCCTGAGAATCCTACTTGGCCACTTCAATCCATGAAACCCTCCTGACAACCTTGGAAGATGCCTCTCTCCCATTTGGACCTGAATCTTGGCTCCCACTGAACACATGACTCTCCCTCTGAGCCTCCTGATTCCATATAAAGTTGGACTCCCTATGAATCCATCGAATCTATAATACCCCAAGGCCGAGCCCCTGCTGAATTGTAATTTTTCTTATAGGCTGGTGAGCCGAGTGATTATAAGCTGAGAAACTTATGTGTTTATTAGGATGGTGAGCCAGATGCCAAGGCCAGGAGCCTGATATTTTTTGTATATGTAATTATGCAGATCATTAATAAAAATATAAACACTGTTGCGTGTAGACTGACCACGAAGAAGAGTTATGGGGGACTAAGCTCCACTAGGTAGGGTAAGGAAGGGGGGGATAAGTATTTGGGACAAGGGGCTAAGCTAGGGGGCTTACCTCTAGATGAATAATATTTTAATATTAATTCCTAAAGACTAAGGTGGAAATGATATGTTTTTGTTATACTGAGTTCCTGGAAAGGGGACATAGGCTAAATGGAGTGCATGCAGCTCGAGGAAGACAAGTGTCAACCTGGGCTCATGTAGTTAAAAGATAAAGTGTTAGCTGTGTTGGGGGGTTCGTTGGTCATTCTGCCATCCTCCACCTGAGTTCGTCCTATCCATTCTCCCATCCTCCACCTGAGTTCGTCCTATCCATTCTCCCATCCTCCATATGAACCTGAGAAATCCTTCGTCTAACCTCTGCATACCCTCATGCATCTCTGAAAAGAAAAACTGTGAAGCTGTCCTGTTCTTCTTCTTGTGAAGCCCGATGCAATTGTAGTCTCCTGAGCCGCGTTGTGACTTTGCGTTAGGATGTTTCCTTTTGGGTGTCCATAACCATTTTTCCCTATTGTTGTTTCTTTTTTTTTTGTTGTCACCCGTACCCAGTTGTAGCTGAGCCGAAGACTGGTTGAAGAGGCAAGTTGTCATGCATGTGAGAAACTCTCCCAGGTGAGAGAGTTTGCTAGGAAGTGAGTTATCCTGGAAGGGAGTCTCGTAGCAGCTACAATACTCTGAGACTTCTAGTCTAGCATGTTGCTGAAGCCCAAGGTAAGGGAGGGGTATGAGCCGATGGAATTGTATTAGTGAAGGTGTATCCTCCTCAGGTGGAGCAGGTGTGTGGAGAATGAGGGTCTGTGGGTTGTGGGCGTAAGTGGCTCCTCGGATAAAATATCCTTCTTGTTGCTTTGTGCAACTTCCTTGTTGTCCTTGCGAAGCCTAGAATTCCTTTTCCCGGTGGAGTTTAGTCCTAGCTCGGGGGTGGCCTACTATTGAGAGTGATGAGAAACACGGTCTAAGGCTGGGAGGTTCGTAGAATGTTTGCACGTAGTTGTTGGATTTACCCCAACTAAAATATAAGTATCATTGTTGTGCTTAATTATGTATTTTATGCATGTTTTGTGATGCTTGAATGTTATCATGTATTCCGCTGCGTATATGAATTTCGGTTAGTTCCATTGATTCTGAACTAGTAGCTGTAATTCTGTGTTTATCATGATTTAAGTGTTTTAAATTCATTAAAATGCATATATATATATATATTATATAAGTGTATATTACGCATGGTATCATTGCCCAGTGGTGGAGTTGTAGGCCGAGGGATGTTATAATATGGTCTCAGAGAAGTAAATGAAAAGTTAAGGTTGTGTTGGTAGCGTTACCCCCTGTGGATTGCCATGGACATTGCAATTTGGTATCAGAGCATGGTTACAACACTGAGCCTAGATGGGCCATGTTAGTGGAAGTTGAAGCAAGAGTTTCAGAAGGAGTTGTTGTCGAAATAGACAAAACTCAAGTTCCGACCCAAGTTTTCAACGTGGAGTCGAGATGGGGTGGGTAAGTGATCATAGAATCAAGGTTCAAGTGGAAATTGTGTCTGGAGGAACCAATTTTGACCTCAGAAACATTACTGAGTGATAAAAGGATTACCTTGGCCATGTTAATAATCTCAGGAGAAGAATCATATCGTAAAACCACGACAGGAGTGGTATTGGACCGGAGAGTAGTGTGAATTGTAGGATCTGTTCAGAAGAAAAGGAAAACCCTTACGATTGTCAGATTCGGAGAAAGCGCAGAAGGGTTAACCTGGAAGCCCTTCGGACTTCATGACTTCACTGAAGCTGATGCAGAATAATAGAAAGACCGAATCCCAAAGCCCCGAAGTGGATCTACACCATAGATCTGGGGATAATAACTTGACCATTGGATCAACCAATGTCGAAAGGTCAAACGCGCTGGTGAAGGGAGAAATATTCCGAAGTCCCGAAGAGACGAAGTTGCGAGTCATGATGATGCAAATTGGATGGACATGGACACATGGGATGTGTGTCACGTGTCAGTGGGTTTCGAACCCATGGAATATTGAAATGGAATTTGGAACGTGAAATGTGTCACCCATCTGAATGGGCCATGTATTAGCCACTAGTATTCCACCACGTGGCATCCTGTATGAGAAGGATTAGTGAGGTTGAGGTTAGGTAACATAGTTAAAGGTCGAAGGACCCACAGTGGAGTTGAGCACGATACATCAAGATCAACGACCAGAAGGCATTGCGGGGACCCAAGTTGCACAAAAGTCAATTATCCAAGTTGGTCCCGCAATCCAAACGACAATTTCACCAAGGGGTTACGTGTCAACATCAGAAGAATTGCGAGATGAAAGGTGGGTTACTCCAAACCACCATTGTGTGCCCCCACAATTGGAAGAGTGCTCAGTGATGTGATGTAATGACGTCACAAAAGGTGATTGGGAATTTTTAGAGATTAATAATTCGGATGTACGCATGCGAGATCCTCCGAAGCTCCAAAATCCTGAAGACCTGAAGTCCCGAAACTCAGACACCTGAGGTTCCATAGTGAGTGTCTGTCATTGGATGCTGAGTAGATGTGGATGGTTGATCTGCCCTACTTCGTGAGTTCGATAACTTAGAAATCCGAGTGATTGTTGTGTTGTGCTTTGAAATCTTCTGAAGCCGAAGGCCCAAGTAAGCACCTAGTGATCTAGCACTTGGTCATGGCCCATGATCGCATGGGTTGAGGACTTATAGAAAGGGGCTAGTCTAAAATAAAAAGAAATCTAAAAGTTTTCTTAAACCAGATTGATTTATGAATGCCGTGGAAATTGTTAAGGAATGATCGCCTGAAAAATTCCGGTTGACTTCACATTGTGTTTGCAGAGTTCAATGAGTGTCAGGACTGCAACAAATTTCCACAGAGTGCAGATAAATGGAGGAGGCACAAAATTCTTCCAGTTCAGATAATGAAGTAAAATGAATGGATGTCCATTTGGGAGTGGAAGGATCAAATTGCAATGGGCACAGAGACGAGATGGCTAAGGAAGGGCATATGATGAAAATAATTGAACGATTGAAGAAAGATGGCCATTCTCACCGAGTTGATAACAAAAATCTCATGAAAGCTAGGGATTAACATGGAGAATTCAACTTAAATTTGATGCAGAGTCTGGAGAGAATCGAAAAGAAGTTGGATAAGGAGAGTGACTCAAGAAAAACAGGGAGTCACAAGACCCCTGAGAAGAAAAGAAGATCAAGAAGCATTAGCAGACATCATCGTCACTTCCTGAAGCATTCCAATAAGAGGGCACACAGTAGTTCAAGACCATCTCCTTCCAAAAAACATAGGAGATATGGAGTGGATGAACTAAAGGGTGAAATGAACAAGATTAAACCTCCTACGTTTGACAGAGAACACAAGAAAGATGAAGATGCTGAGACACGACTGTTGGGCATGAGGAAATATTTCCAATTGCAAAACTATTCTTCTCATGCAGAGGGAAGTATTTCCATTTACCAACTTACAAAAAAGGCATACGTATGGTGGGAGAAGCTTGTGCAAGTACAACACGTTAGAGTGAAGAATGCTACTTGGAGGGAGTTCAAGAAGTATTTTGAAAGGAAGTACTTAACTAAGAGGTATTACGACAGAAAGATGAAATAGTTCTTTGAACTCAAGCTGGGTAGCATGACCATTGATGAGTATGAAGGAAGATATTTGGAATTGTTGAAGTATGTTCCTTTCATCAAAGAAGAGACTGTCAAAATTCAAAGGTATCTGAATGGACTACCATCTTCCATCAATGACAAGATCCAGTATGATGACCCAAAAAAAATGGAAGAAACTATAAGGAGAGAAAAATGATTATATGATCAGCAAAAAGAAAATCCTACTTTCCAAAAATCTTGGGAATACAAGAAGAAGTTTAAGAGGGAGCAGAGGAAAAACGGAATCAAAACACCATTTTTCAGAAATATCCCTAAAGGACAACCAGGTTTTAGAGAGCCCAGGAAGGCAGAAGTAGGTGGACAAATGCAAAGACAAACACCTATGGAATGTTGGGGCTATAAAGGAAATCATAGGTATAGAGATTACCCCCACAAAAATGACAAAGTGAGAGCTGTCCACAATGTTCAACAAGAAGAAATAGTGGAGGACATGGGAAGTAGAGTACCAAGGATCTACGCATCCCTGGACAACAAGCAAGAACAATATCAATCACATATGATTGAAGTGGAAGGTATGATCAACGGCCAACCCATTACTATTTTAATTGATTTAGGAGCTAGTCATAGTTACATAGATCCTAGAATGGTGGAAAGTTTTCATTTACCAAGAAGAAAACATGGAAAATCTTGGTTAGTGTAGCTAGCTAAAAGAGCCAAGAGAAAGGTTGTGGAGTTGGTTAAGTCCTGTCCAGTGGACATGAATGGAATGGGCACAAGGGTTGAATTGAACATTTTACCTTTAGGTTCCTATGATTGTCTAATTTGGATGGATTGGTTGGACCAACACCATGCCATCTTAGACTTTCATAGCAATGAATTCACTTGCCTGGATGAGGAAGGAAACCCAGGAAAAGTCCAAAGAATTCCCATGGAAGTTACTTTTAGAGAAATCTCAGCAATGCAGCTAAAGAAGTGCTACAGGAAAGGCTGCCAATTATTTGCATCTCACATGGAGGAAGCACCTAAGGATAAGGTTTCAAGTAATGAAGACCATGCAGTATTAAAATATTTCGAGGATGTATTCCAGGAGGTACCAGGATTACCCCCAAAGAGAGACATTTACTTCTCTATTAACCTAATGCCTGGAGCAGCTCCAATGTCAAAAACTCCTTACAAAATGAGTACACTAGATCTGAAAGAACTGCAATTGCAGCTTGAACAACTTTTGAAGAAGGGGTATATACACCCAAGTGTGTCACCTTGGGGAGCCCCGGTCCTATTCGTGAAGAATATGGATGGGACATTGATATTGTGCTTCAATTTCAGATAGTTGCACAAAGTGACTATTAAGAACATGTATCCTCTGCCAATGATTGATGATCTCTTTGATCAGTTGAAGGATGCTAGGATATTTTCAAAGATAGATCTCATGTCAATATATCACCAGGTAAGAATAAAGGATGAAGAAACCAACAAAACCACCTTTAGAACAAGGTATGGTCATTATGAATTCACAGTGGTGCCATTTGGGTTGTCAAATGAACCCATTGTTTTTATGTGCCTAATGAATGGTGTATTCAGGGAATATCTAGACAAGTTTTTCATAGTCTTTTTTGATGACATCCTGGTGTATTCCAAGTCGGAGGAAGAGAATTAACATCATGTGAAGGTGGCATTGTAGGTGGTAAGAGAGCACCAAATGTATGCCAAACTGAGCAAGTGCTCATTTTATCAAAAGTAGATCCATTGCTTGGGACATATCATTTTAAAGGATGGGATAGCCATGGATCCTGAGAATATAGAAGCCATTAGAGAATGGTCAACACCAAAGAATGTGACAGAAGTCAGATCCTTTATGGGTCTAGTTGGCTATTATAGAAGGTTCATTGCAGGATTCTCAAGGATAACTCACCCCATCACTTCCTTGCAGAGGAAGGAGAAGAAATTTCAGTGGATAGAAGAATGTGAGAGAAGCTTTTAGCGATTGAATAAGTTGTTAACCAGTGCTCCAATCCTGAGGATTGTAGATCCGAATGAAGATTTCGTAGTATGTACAAATGAATGCAAAGAAGGACTGGGAGGAGTCCTCATATAGAATGGATTTGTAATATGTTATGAGTCCAGGAAGCTGAAAGAGCACGAAAATAACTATGCCACTCATGATTTGGAGTTGGTAGCCATTTTTCACACTTTGAAGAAATGGAGGCATTACCTCATGGGAAGGAGGTTTGAACTAAGGGCAGACCATAACAGTCTGAAGTATTTGTTTGATTAACCAACCTTAAATGCTAGGCAGAGTAGATGGTTAGAATTCCTTTGTGAGTATGACTTTGATATCAAGCATATGAAAGGAAAAGAGAACAAAGTGGTTGATGCACTCAATATGAGAGTGCATGAACTACATTCTACAACCATTAGCATGTATCAAACGGCTATTAAAGGCAAAATTTCAGAAGCTGCAAATGCAGATTTGCAGTACATGGAATTAGTAGCAAAGCTACAACAAGGTAAGATGCTACAGAGAGTTGAAGATTATAAATTGGAAGCTGATGGAACACTCCTGTACAAAAATAGAGTTTATGTACATAATGTATAGGAATTCAAAATTATGATTTTGAAAGAAATGCATAATGTGCGTTATGATGGGAACCCTAGATATCAAAAAACTGTGGCAGCAGTAAAGAACCATTACTTTTGGCCAGGTATGAAGAAGGAAATTGCAGAATACATCACCAGATGTATGGAATGCTAGAAAGTCAAAGATGAGCATAGGCACCCAACAGGGTTGCTAAAACCTTTACCCATTCCTGAGTGGAAGTGGGAAGTGGTGACAATGGATTTCATCACAGGATTGCCCAGAACTGACAAGCAACACGATTCAATCATGGTGGTGGTGGATAAGCTTACGAAAGATTCCCATTTTATTCCATTAAAGACTACTCACAAGGAAGCTAATGTTGTCGATATATTTATAAGGGAAATAACACAATTGCACGGTGTTACCAAGACAATTGTGTCTGACAGAGACCTGAAATTCACCTCAAAATTATGGAAAGGGTTATTCAAAGGGGTCAGAACAAATTTAAACTTCAACATTGCTTATCATCCTGAGTTTGATGGGCAGACATAGAGGGTGAAACAACTGATAGAAGAAATGTTAAGGATGTATGTGATGGACAAACCATCTAAATGGGAAGAATACCTACACTTGGTTGAATTCACCTACAACAATGGGTATCAAGCATCATTGAAGATGAGCCCATTTGAAGCACTTTACAACATAAAGTGAAACACTCTAGTAAGCTGGGATAACCCAGCTGATAGAGCAATAGTTGGACCAGAGTTGCTCAAGGAAATGGAAGAGAAAATGCAGAAGATTAAGCATAATTTGAAAGCTGCCTAAGATAGGCAGAAAATGTATGCTGATAAAAACCGAACCCACAAAGAGTTTAAAGTGGGAGAGCATGTTTTCCTGAAAGTGAAAGCTAACAGAAGTTCCATGAAGCTGGAAAACTGTTCCAAGTTAGCAGCCAGATTTTGTGGACCATTTGAAATCCTATAAAGGATTGGACCAATTTCATATTTTATTGCATTGCCTGCATCCATGACTGTACATAATGTGTTTCATATTTCATTGCTTAAGAAATATATACCTGATGCTAATCATGTAATCGATTGGAATGTGATTTAGGTGGAGAAAGAAGGCGTCTTGCAAGTGCATCCAATGCATATACTAGAACGAAAAAGCAAGAAACTTCGGAATTGAGCCATAGGGCTTGTACAAGTCCAGTGGACCTAGTACAGTCCTACGGATGCAACATGGGAGCATGAATATGTTATGCGGGTAGAGTACCCACATCCTTTTGAAGATTTTGGAAATCTTGCTGCTATTTTATAAATAAGTTGCACCGAGGACAGTGAAAAAATAAGCGGAGGGGATTGTAATACCCCAAGGCCGAGCCCCTGATGAATTTTAATTTTTCTTATAGGATGGTGAACCGAGTGATTATAAGCTGAGAAAATTATGTGTTTATTAGGTTGGTGAGCCAGATGCCAAAGCGAGGAGCCTAATATTTTTTGTATATGTAATTATGCAGATCATTAATAAAAATATAAACACTGCTACATGTAGACCGACCACAAAGAAGATTTATGGGGGACTAAACTCCACTAGGTAGGGTAAGGAAGGGGGGATAAGTATTTGGGCCTAGGGGCTAAGCTAGGGGGCTTACCTCTAGAGGAATAATATTTTAATATTAATTTCTGAAGACTAAGGTGGACATGATATGTTTTTTTTATCCTAAGTTCCTGGAAAGGGAACATAGGCTAAATGGAGCACATGAAGCTCTAGGAAGACAAGTGTTGACCTAGGCTCATGCAGTTGGTGGGTTCGCTTGGGGTTCGCTGGTCATTCTGCCATCCTCCGCTTGAGTTTGTCCTCTCCATTCTCCCATCCTCCGTCTGAACCTGAGACATCCGTTGTCTGACCTCTGCATACCCTCACACATATTTGAAAACATAAATAGTGAAGCTGTCTTATGTTGTTTCCTATGAAACCTGACACAATTGTAGTCATCTGAGACATGTTGTGACTTTGCGTTAGGCTGTTGCCTTTTGGGTGTCCATAACCATTTTTCCCTGTTGTTGTTTCTATTCCTGTTGTTGTCACCCATACCCGGCTGTAGTGATTCAGATTTTATGAGAAGAACAAAATGAATACAGATTATTAATAGGTGCTTCACAAAAAATAACAGAGATACAATAAAATTGGTTTTCTATTCAATAACGAAATACACTGAAACTATAAAATGCAGCGGAAACAAGCTTGCTGGAATGGTGGCRGCTTATCTCTGAGAAGAGATGTGACGGCARCGCGCATTCGCAAGAAGAAGGTTACAATGAGGCTCTGAAGGCCTTTTTACAATAATCAAGAATTCCAAAAACCCTAGACATCCAAAAACCCTATACATCCAAAAACCTAACCCTAGGAGATGAAGCGCCAAAATTCATGTGGGCCCCGTTTGGGTAAGTTAGTACATCAACTTCCCGGGGTTGCAACTTTTGCATACGATCTCCATTTTAGGCGTGTGATAGCCCATTGGAAATATATCATTGAGGAGATTAATTTTGGGGGCTCAATCATGCCCTAGTCTATCATTGAAGAGCTCGATCCCGAAAAACCTTCATTTAGGCCCTCAAAATGGCCCCAGAAGTTAAAACTGCTAAAAATAGTAAATTGCCAAAATTGTGAGAACACTATTTTGAGCCAGTTGGAAAAGGTGGGTGGCCACCGATATCCATATGGATCAATCCTCCTTCCTTATGAAGCAATTTTCTCCATTGCGTTGAGTTCCCCCATTAGATGAGGAAATTTCTGCTAAATTTGGTCTCGGGTGAGCCACTTGCCTTGGTGCAGCAGTTGCCCTGCTTTGACGACTCGATAAAGATGGATCCTTTGTTGTTGAGTGCCCTTGATCTGTCTGTCCACAATCTGATCATTGGATACCTTTTGTAGGTAGTC
>JZKD02S2288426.1:16383-39046 GCA_000966675.3 Picea glauca
CGCGCATTCGCAAGAAGAAGGTTACAATGAGGCTCTGAAGGCCTTTTTACAATAATCAAGAATTCCAAAAACCCTAGACATCCAAAAACCCTATACATCCAAAAACCTAACCCTAGGAGATGAAGCGCCAAAATTCATGTGGGCCCCGTTTGGGTAAGTTAGTACATCAACTTCCCGGGGTTGCAACTTTTGCATACGATCTCCATTTTAGGCGTGTGATAGCCCATTGGAAATATATCATTGAGGAGATTAATTTTGGGGGCTCAATCATGCCCTAGTCTATCATTGAAGAGCTCGATCCCGAAAAACCTTCATTTAGGCCCTCAAAATGGCCCCAGAAGTTAAAACTGCTAAAAATAGTAAATTGCCAAAATTGTGAGAACACTATTTTGAGCCAGTTGGAAAAGGTGGGTGGCCACCGATATCCATATGGATCAATCCTCCTTCCTTATGAAGCAATTTTCTCCATTGCGTTGAGTTCCCCCATTAGATGAGGAAATTTCTGCTAAATTTGGTCTCGGGTGAGCCACTTGCCTTGGTGCAGCAGTTGCCCTGCTTTGACGACTCGATAAAGATGGATCCTTTGTTGTTGAGTGCCCTTGATCTGTCTGTCCACAATCTGATCATTGGATACCTTTTGTAGGTAGTCGGGGTTGAACTCTGTTGGTGTCAGTTGTTCTGCTACTTCTGAGGTGTCCAATAATGGTGGGAAATAAGGGCGAAGGAGATCCACATTGAACACTGGGTGCAGAACAAGGAAAGGAGGAATGTTGAGCTCAAAAGAATTATCCCCCATGACCTTGGTAATAGTTTATGGCCCATAACGGAGTGGGAGAAGCTTCCGATGGGGTCATGTAAGGCGTTCTTTCTGGAAGTGCAACCAAACTTTGTCGCCCACCTGAAACTTATGCGACACCCGGTGTTGATCATGGCGCTATTTTTACTTGTCATTGGACTTCTGTAGGATATCCTGAACCTATTGGTGGAGGTGCTAGATCCACTCAATGAACCGAGTGTCTTTTTCAGCTTCAGTTGGAGAAAAAGATGAGTTGGTTGAGGTGACCGCAAGGGGAAGTGCAACATCTATGGGTCCCAATGGTTGGAATCCCAAGCCCACTTGAAAGGGGCTGTGGCCGGTTGAGCTATGCAGGGCTCACTTGTAGCTATGATGGACATAGGGAAGGATCTCATCCCATGTGTGAGGGTGCTTTGAATTATACATGCGAAGGATATGCACAATCATTCGATTTACAACCTCGGTTTGGCCATCTGTCTGGGGGTGGAAGGCCATGGATTTGGTGAGCTTGGTGTCCAACAGTGACTAGAGGCTCGAACAGAATGTGATGAGAAATCGACTATCCCGATCCGAGACAATGGTTTGTGGGATTCCAAAATGTACCTAGACTCGTTCAAAGAAGATCTTGGCAGTGGCCTCTGCTGTGATGCTCTTCTTGCAGGCAACCAAAATCACCATCTTAGAAAAGTGATCAACAACCACAAAAACACAATCATTTCCCCACTTGGTGGATGTGAGGCCCGACATGTAGTCCTTTGAGATGGATTCCCATGGCCTTTCGGGAGTAGGAAGAGGGGTGCACAAGCCTTGTTTCTTAGTGGTCGGTTTGGCAATAGCGTAGGCAGTGCAGGACCTGATATACTTGTTGACCTCCTGTCGAAGTTTCATCCAGTAGACATGTTTCTGTAGCATCACCACTGTCTTTTCAATGCCGAAGTGTCCTACCACCCGACTGTAG
This sequence comes from Picea glauca, assembly GCA_000966675.3. NCBI lineage: Eukaryota > Viridiplantae > Streptophyta > Pinopsida > Pinales > Pinaceae > Picea > Picea glauca. The sequence goes on from JZKD02S2288426.1 coordinate 18,138, forward strand.
TGGGATTCCCAGATCAACTTCGCTCACTCAATTGATGGAACACATATATGGCCCAGACGACACAAAAACCCATCCTAAAGATGGAAATTATCGGCAACTGTGTTTGCACCCAACATTTGGTAGGTGGTGGTGAAGTCAGGGTCTGTCTCATAGAGTTGGGGCCATCTAGATGTCTCATGGCCGCAAGAGTCTAGTGCCGTGGTGAGTGTCGTGACTAGCAGTCTACTGAGGCAATCAACGACGCGATTGGTGCTTCCTATTTTATACTTGATGTTGAGCTAGAATTGCTGCAAGTATGTGGACCACTTTTGATGGCATTCATTCTGCAATTTTCCCTGTATCTGCATGAACTGCAGTGGCTTATGATCAGTGTGGATGACTATCTCCTTCCCAAGAATGTAATTTCTCCACTGGCGGCATGCTTTCACAATGGATTACATTTCTTTATCATAAGTAGGGTACTTACGAACAATATCTGACAATGTCTCACTATGATAGGCCACAGGGTGGCCGTGCTGAGTGAGAACGACGCCCACAACATAGTCTGAAGTATCTGTATCGATCTCAAAAGGATGTTGCAGGTCTGGTAGTGAAAGTACTGGGGTTGAGCACAAGTGTTGCTTCAAATCATCGAACGCTTGTTGTTGGGACCGGCCCCATGCAAATTTCACCTTACCACCACCCCTGTTTATTTGGCTGAGGGCCCATGCAATATGGGAGAAACCCAACATGAACCTGCGGTAGAAATTGGAAAGGCCCAAGAAGCTCAGAAGCTTAGTGAGTGTTTTTGGGGCTAGCCAGTCATGAATGACTTGGATCTTGGCTGGATCGACATGTATGCCATGCTGATCAATGATGTAGCCCAGGTAATGGACCTTGTCCATGTCGAAGGAGCATTTTTCCAAGTTGGTGTATAGCTTGTGCTACCACAGGGTGTGCAGAACCTGCTGAATATGTTGCAAGTGTTCGGCCCAAGTCTTGCTATAAATTAGAATGTCATCAAGATACACCACTACAAAAGTATTGGTGAATGGTCGCAGGATAACGTCCATCATCCTCATGAAAGTGGCTGGAGAATTTGTCAAACCAAAGGGCATGACCAACCATTCAAAAAGGCCTTCCTTTGAATTGAAGGTGGTCTTCCATACCTCTGCATGTTCTATCAGGACCTGGTGGTATCCAGACTTCAGATCAATCTTACTGAAGTATTTGGCCCCTGTGAGTTGATAAAGGAGGTCATCGATTCAGGGAATAGGGTATTGGTTTCTGACTGTGATTTTATTCAGAGCCCAGTAATCAATATAGAGTCACCAGGTCCCATCTTTCTTCTGTACCAACACGATTGGGATCCCACAAGGTGATGAGCTGGGGCAGATGTGCCCCTTGTGGAGCAGTTCTTAGATTTGTCTCTTGATCTCCTCATTCTCTAACAAAGAGTGACGATAGACTGGCCCATTAGGTAGCAGTGCGCCGGGGGTCAGATCGATGGGGTGCTTGACCTGGCAGTGTAGAGGTACCCCTGTAGGTGAGGAGAAGATATCCGAGTATTATTCCATGAACTTATCTACTTTCTTCTGTTGTGTGGAGAGGTCGACCGCAGAGACCCTGGATGTGGCTGTGATCTTTCGCTTATTCTGAGAGCGAATCATGAAGAAGACAAAATTCCTCGTCTGAGAGATGACCTTCCTGCATTGCTTAGAAGAGATCAAGGAAATAACACTAGGTGGGACTGCCTCGGGTATCCTGTACAATTTCCTGTGCAAAGTAATAATAACACTACGAGGCCTAGACTCATATACAACATGACATTTCCATAAATAAGGTTGGCCCAAAAGAACATCACAAACTTCAAGAGGAGCAACATCACACAATACCTTTTCTTTGAAGGGCTTGATGTCGTATGACAGTCAACACTACTAGCTGACGCGGAGATCGCTTCCTTGGCGGAGCCATCCAATGGTGTACGGTTGTGGGTGCGGCGTTGTTGGCAGGGCCAGTCGCTTGATGACCTCTGCTGAGATGAGGTTCTTCTGGCTACCGCTATCAACGATGAAGTGCAAAGGGGTGCCTTTTACCCACATCTGTGAATGGAAGAGGCGCTCTCCTTATTCTGGCTCGTCTGGTTCACCAGGCTGGAGCTTGGTGGTAGAAACAATGGCATTGGGTTCTGTGTTAATGATCCATATCCCCCTTTCTAGTTCTGGCTCAGAGTCATAATCTGCATCTGATTCAAAGGATTTCACTTCGGCCACCAGTGACTGCTTTGAGTGGCAGTCAACGGTGTTATGCCAAGGGCTCTTATGGAAGTCACACCACTTTCCAGTAGATTTCTTTGTATTTTTGGTGTCCTTCTTTGCTTGCAGCTTGAACTGGTTGTCCTGATACTGTTCATGTTTTCTCTGTCCTTTTTTCGGTGGGTTGGGGCTGCCTTTTCCTGTATTTTATTGTGAGGGGTTCCTAGGCCCAAATTATTGTGTCTTTTGTTTGAGCTTCTTCTCAATTTTGATGGCATATCGGTAGGCCGCGCCCAAGGATGAGATGTCCATAAATTTTGTTTCAGTATGGATGTATCTATGCATAGCACCACGATACTTGAGCACTAGATTTCGCTTCAAATCTTTGATACCCAACTTGGTCTTCAAGGTATGGAAGATATTTATGAAATCTGGCATTGCTTGGTCTCTTTCTTGCCGCAGTGTGGTCCATTTGGTATACAGGTCGTCATAACTTCCGACAGGGTAGTATTGTTCCTTAATAGAATCCCTGAAGGATTCCTAGGTGGCCATGACTAAAAATAATGAGGTTTCCTCTATTTCCTTTTGCTCACAAAAAGTTTCCCACCAATCTTTGACATGGGGAACAACTTTGAGGAGCGCAAAAGTAATCTTTTCTTTATTCAAAAAGTTATGGACATAAAATACCCTTCTAGTAGATTCAACCAATTGTCTATAGCATCTGCGTCTATCTGACCTTCAAATATAGGAATATCAAAGTTTATTTGTACCTTGAAGGGGGCGGCGCCTCCGTTCGAAGAAGATGTGTCGCTTGTTGGTAGCCGCCGAAGGATTTGCGCGAAACTATTCATCATCTTGTTCCTTTGTTGAGTGAGGGATTCCTCAATCAACAGTTTGAAAGGATATCCTATCCCATCATATTTATTTTCTCCTGCCATGGGAGGCTACTTGAGTTTCTTTCTTCAAGAGAAACAAGCTCGAGACCCAACTCTTTGTACTCCGACCTCGTTGGGGACATGCATTAAGATGATAAGGAGCAGACCTCTCTGATACCACTGATCCAGATTTTATGAGTAGAATGAAATGATTACAGATTATTAACAGGTGCTTAACACAAAATAATAGAGATACAGTAAAACTGGTTTTCTATTCAATAACGAAATAAGCTAAAATTGTAAAATGTAGCGGAAACAAGCTTGCTGGAATGGTGGCAACTTATCTCTGAGAAGAGATGTGATGGCAGTGCGCATTCGAAAGAAGAAGGTTACAATGAGGCTTTGAAGGCATTTTTACAATAAGAAATAATTCCAAAAACCTTAGACATCCAAAAACCTAACCCTAGGAGATGAAGCGCCAAAAGTCATGTGGGTCCTGTTTGGGTAAGTTAGTACATCGACTTCCCGGGGTCGTAACTTTTGCATACGATATCTGTTTTAGGCGTGTGATAGCCCATTGGAAAGGTATCATCAAGGAGATTCATTTTGGGGGCTCAATTATTAATTTGGATATCACTGAGGATATCGATCCTTAAAAAACTTCATTTAGGCCTTCAAAATGGCCCCAGAAGTTAAAACTACTAAAAATAGTAAATTGCCAAAATTGTCAGAAAACTATTTTGAGCCAGTTGGAAAAGGTGGGTGGCCATCGATATCCATCTGGATCATGTAGCTGAGTCAAAGAATAGTTGAAGAGGCAGGTTGTCAGGCATGTGAGCAACTCTCCTAGGTGAGAGATTTTGTTGGGAAGTGAGTTCTCATGGAAGGGAGTCCCCCAACAACTACAATACTTAGAGACTTCTGGTCCAACCTGTTGTTGAAGCCCATGGTAAGGGAGGGGTAATAACTGATGGACTTGTATTAGTGAAAGTGTTTCCTCCTGGGGTGGAGCAGGCGTGTGGGGAATGAGGGTATGTGGGTTGTGGGCATAAGTGGCTCCTAGGATAAAAGATCCTTCCTATTTTTTTGTGCAACTTCCTTGTTGTCCTTGCCAACCCTAGAATTTCCTTTCCTGTGGAGTTTATTCCCAGCTCGATCGTTATCTAATGCTAAGAGTGATGAGCAGTGCGGTCTAAGGCTGGGAGGTTTGTGGAAGGTCTACACATAGTTGGTGGATTTACTCCAGCTAAAAGATAAGTATAATTGTTGTGCTTAATTATGTATTTTATGCATGTTTTGTGATGCTTGAATGTTATCATGTATTCCATTGTGTATATGAATTTTGGTTAGTTCCATTGGTTCTAAAATGGTAGCTGTAATTCTATGTTTATTGTGATTTACGTGTTTTAAGTTCATTAAAATGCATATATATATTATATAAGTGTATATTCCACGTGGTAGCTTTGCCCGACAATGGAGTTGTAGGTCGTGGGATGTTACAAAATCCCTCTGAAGTCAAACTCCCTTTGAGTCTACACAACCTCTAGAGATACTTTCTCCATGTACATTGTCCTTTGCATTATCCTAGGAGGTTGATCCTCCCCACTAGATCCTAAGGGTTGACTCCCTCTGAACTATGGCTCCCTATGAGCCTGTACCAATGGTGGAACTACTTGCTTTACCATTGGTGGAGCTACCTGCTCCCTCTGTACATGTTATGCTAGTGGGGCCACCTGCATCACCACTAATGGAGCTACCTGATCCTCCTCATCTGTTTCTCTTCTCCTTTTGGTCACAACATGCATAGGATGCCCGCTCAGCCTATATAGGTTTCCTTCTCTAACTCAAAGATCATTGTTGTTCTTGGGTTAGATCCTATGGGAATATAATAACACCTGTCCATCCTAGAAAAACATTGCATAGCCCTAGTCCTCAATCGTTGATATTGAAAACACATTACTAGAACCCATAACACATTTTCCACTCGCAACACATCCCCTAACTCCATATGGAATACCACTACTCCAAATCCTTGTTCTAGATACCTAGTCCTCATACCAAGATCATTGTACATACATGATTCAAACATTGTGAAGCTCATGAAAAAATCTTGTGCCCCTGTCGTGTGTTGATGATTCCTACTATACAATAACCATGCAATATTCCAAGGAAATTCTACCCAAGTAATGACCATCCAATGATCTTCTACCCAAGTCCATAATCCAAGTCACCAAAAACTCTTTGTGTCTAGACATGCTACAACTAGTCTTATGTCCTCTCTCTAAACAGTCCCAAGTTGTTGATGGACACACAGTCTAGTAAAATCTAGACCTATACAATTCATCTATGCAAGTGTCCTCATCCTTCTGGGTCAAATACCTCATACACTATCGCACATCGACACACCATCAAGTGTGCAACCCTCTGGCTCGATTAATACTCTATCTCGCTAACTTACCATCCACACAAAGCTATCTCATCTGTGCCAAAGCACTTGAGCTACACCCATTTCATCTCATTATGACAATTCACTAGAAGTCCATCATCGGAGTTGGCAACCTAGCACACAACATACTATTGTGAACCGATCTCTCTGCCAATCTACTAGAACTCCCAACCTGCCACACCACCAAGATGCAATAGTTCAAAACTCCTCATACTAAAAGTGTGCTCAATGTCTCAAACCATATACCATCTAACCTGTTTCCACTTGCAACCATCATTGTATCTCCCTCTCAGATCTAACTCCTTAACATTGCTACAACTCCCTCTAAGAGTTGTCACCTGTGACCTGTCTGAACTGAAACAAGAACAAGAACATGAATGACACTCTTCTGGTGTTGTAGCAAAAAATGTGTCTCAATGTGATCCCCTTCTCTTCAGATCCCAAGCTCTGATACCATTTCAATTTTCACATTCAACTCTATGTGACTAATTTTTAGATCTAAAAATTGCTTCCTAGTGAACTAACAATAAAACCCTAGCTATTATCACTGAATAATTTTACACTAAAAATTATTGAGTGAAATTATATGCAACAAAAACAACAAGATTAGATATGAATCATCAATACACATATTAAACAAAAATTTCAGTTATGTAACCTTGTTAAATTAAAAAATTCTAAGAGAAAAACCATCCCTTCCAACCAATACAATTTCAAAAAAATATGAGGACAACTTTGTCCTCCAATAAATACAAAAATCAGAAAACCAAACCTCAACAAATCCCTGGAAATATCCTCTTCCCACAAATATGTTGTAGATCACATGTACGACATGATAACATCACTTGCACTACTATTGACATTAGCTTGTATAGACCTTCTCCTTCCCACAAAAACTTTGTACGAACGTACATGATTCACATGTACTATGACTTGTGTACATACATGATTCACCTTCTTTCAACCTACATACATACATGATTCAAAACAACCTTCTTTTCGAAGAAGAATACAGTAATGATGATCCAGATAAACAAACAACATATGAGAAACTCAATGAGCCAACTTCATATTCAATTATAGATGAAGCGAAAGCTGTGCATAATCAAGTTCAATTTTCTCTTTCCAAGACAATCATCAGACCTTGGGAAGAAATTAGAGACAATAAGAACATACCATGTATTCGACATATAAATAAAGTGACCTTTCATATTTTGGATTATAACAAGCCAATCGAGTTCCAAAGTGCTATATTTCGTTGAAAATGTTCATATTCACTTGCTCCAGTTCAAGAGAAGACTCTGAAATGCCAACATTGTGAGCGAGTTTTCCATATGGAGGATCAATGCTTCGATCTTCATCCTTGTGAACATTGTGGAAAGAACAATCATCCTTCAAACATATGTTCCAAACAAAAGAAATCTGTAAGAGTAAAGAACCACTATAGGTGGATCACTTCTTCGCAATGGTAATCAACAATCAAGAAGATATATCAGTCATATCGATGAATCCATTTTCAAGTATTGACACATCTTGCAGTACAAATTTTTTCATCTTGTCACCTTGTACCTATGAGGGGGGAACAATATAACAAAGATTTGCATCTTATCACCTTGTACCTAATAGGGGGGAACAACATAACAATATCGATGATTGAAAGTCAGGCTTCAAGATCCAAGTCCTATTAATCGAGTAGTAACAAGCGAGAGAGATTTGTTTTTTTTTCATCCAAAACCACCAAATTGGTTTGTGGTTTTCCTTAAACCACCACTTAGTATAATACTTACAACTTTTGCTAGACAATATTTGTGGTTTTCCTTAAACCTCCATTTAGTAGAAGGATTTCAACTTCTTCTAGAGAATACTTTATGGTCATCTTTAAACCAAGATTCAAGACAACTTCCAATTAGCAGAAGATATCATCTTCTAACTTCTAGCTAACTTAGGAAATGTTTAAGAGAACATTGAGCCTTAGAGCCAAGTTCCATGGTTTGTGGTATACCTTAAACCACCACCACCATTTAGTAGAAGACATCAAATTCTACTAGCCATTTGGTTTGTGGTCATCTGTTTCAGGATTAATCCGTAAGTGTAGACACAAACTGATCTCCCTAGATCCACCTGGATCTAGAACAAAGTAGGACAGAATAATACTCTTTCCCTAGATTTAGACTATTAAATGAACTAGGAGGCAAGGATCATGTACATACCTTATGAACGCTTCCTTGGGTCTTTGTTGTACCAACTTCGCTCCAATGCTCCTACACCGTCAAGACTATAACAGTACAAACCAATCAAAGTGAAGACAATTTAATATATTCAATAGCTAATCTATACATATGATCAAGGAGTTATGTAATAAAGTGACATCAACTTTATGGGAAATGGACATATTACTGTATTAAATTGATAGAAAGTAAGACTTACAACCTGAGCCTTGATGTTGTAGATCTCCTTTTGATGACTCCTAGATCTGACACACACACTTGCTCATGCATGAAGAAAATCAACCACTTTTGATAACCTTGTTGGTGTCTCTAGCTGCTGTAGCATCAATCCTTCATACAATCTTCCACTAATTCTCCAATCAATCTCTTGCTAGTTTGCTTCTAACCTTTTCCATGAGCATTCCCCTCAATTTATAAGAGAGAATGGATTAGTTACTTGGATAGGAATGATCCCAAGATATCATGAAAGCCAATACTTAGATAATCATTCGAATGCCATCTCATCCTTCTAGAAGATTCCCTTCTAGAAGGTTTGAGAATCTATCTTTTTCCCTTCTTTAGAAGATGTTCACACCCTGATAGTTAGGTACAGTGCGAACCTCTCGCACCCCAACTTAATGCAGCCTGTGAGAATCATGCATTCTCGCAGACAAATATATAGGTAGCCTGCGAACCTCCCTTAAAAATATGATTTCTGGAAAGAGACAAAGGTAACTTTTCTCAGGAAAGTGTTCTAGTGAAGAGTTGTGATTTCTCCATCATCATCACAACCAAAATTATGGATAACATCATCCCAAAACCATCAAATTCAGAGATCACATTTAACCATTGACCACTGTCCACCTCTATAATTCAACTATCCACTTCTAGATTTCAGCTGTCCACTTCTAGATTTCATTTCTCTTCTTGGACTCACATACACCCCTTCAAATTAAAGGGGGGAATGTTGGAAATCTAATCTGTTAGGGTTACTAATGTGAAGGAATATGAAACAAAACATCATCGGGAGTCTAAGAGACCTCTTGGAAGACAAATCCAAAGGTCAAGCTCATGTATTTATATCTATATCATATTAATGAGAGATATAATTCACGCTTATCTCTATCTGTGCATTGTAGCAATAAAAATAAAATTATATTGTCAGATGTTATAAATAATTCTTGTTTTCAACATAAGTCATGTATCTAAAATAACTAGTGTTCATCCCTTTACATATGAACAACTAAAAAATTCATACATGATGACATTAAAATAGTCCCTCAAAAAATTGTTTCCTCCATTTTTTTTAGAAATTTCATCTCCTTTTTTTTATCCATCAAAAAATGTATCAGCTACCATTCCCTATTTGTTTAATTTACCACCCATGAGATATACTAATAAATGGACCTATAAGACTATGTTGTATGAATAAAAAATTATATCCATGGAATATGAAAATATTCTAAATTTTATTCTCGATGATTCTCAAAGACTTTCCATACTCCTCTATCTATCTCCAACCTTTCTTTTGATAAGTCATTTACTTTCTTTTTTATTTCCATCTAGACATGTTCAAAGGAAATATAAGTGAAGTCTCATTGTAAAGACATAACATCAAGAAACAAAAGTTGGGGTGTGGAATTTGTCAAGACTAACTTTTATTTCATCCATTGAATTCCAATAAGTGAATCCCCAAATATTTGAATATGTGTTACTCCATGTTCTCGAGCCAACATCAAAACCAATTTGAGCACCATTAATTAACATAATTTATTTGATGCTTGGACAACTCTAGATTTGAAATCTGTACTATGGAACATATGTAGGATCCCCCCTACCCAACATTTGAGAGGGGTTCCCTGAGAGGCACCATCAAATAAATCTCATGGAACATCTTTATTAATTACTTCTTTATCGCACTATCTTATGCTATGTTTTTCCTGAAATTGAGGAAATGTAGATAGTATATTTAAGATTTGGACAACATATTTTAGATGTAAGTATCCCTATATTCAAATATTTTTGAATTCTTAGCCAACCATACACCCTAAGAAAGAGTCAAAGGGATATATCACTACCTTCTGGTTTCACTATTAGTGCACCAAGTTCGGAGAGCTTCCTTTATAATGTTCACGTCCCAAGCATTTTCAATCTTGCCATTCCTTCTGCCTCATGCCAACCAAGCTTTGTAAATTTGAAAGACATAGTTAAATACAAATTTGTTTCTTCCTCTTGTTTGCAAAGACAACACCATCCAAATCCCACAAAATTCCTCTTCTACAAAATATCCCAGGTTAAATATTTGTTATTCAAAAGAATTCACTTGAATATTTTGGATTTTGATGGACAATTAAATTTCCGAACTTGTTTCCACCATCAGACCTGTAGATTCTCTCTTCCCTCAGTGGCTAACACTTTATATCCAATGCTCAAAATATAATCTCCAGTTGGATTTAATGAACAAATAATCTGATCCTCATCATCTCTTATTCTAACATAATAAGATTTCAATTCTTTAGTGTACCTCTTCCAAGTAACTACATTCTCCTCCCTTAGACTGATCTCCCTCTAGGATAGCCAATTTTATTGCCATGTAGTTTCTTTGTCCCATCTGAAAATCTACTTGAGTGTATAAAAACCCATGTCTCTTAGATAGTGAATAACCTATGGAATCCCCTACTTCTAATCCACAGATTTAACCCAATTTGGTGTGTCTCCCTTTTCTATGTGCCACACCAACCAATTTCCAACAAGTGTAAAAGTTCTAATGACCACTTTCCATATAATTGAGGTGTTTTGGATTCTCTTAACAAGATTTCTTACCCAATCCTCCACCGTATCTGGATCTATTTACTTGTCCTTGATGACTTATGCCCACAACCAAGAACCTTGAATTAGTTGCCATGCATTCCTTGTAACTAATTCTTTAGAGAAAAGGAAAATATTCTTTAACCCCCATCCTCCTTGAGTCTTGGTATTGCTAGTTTTTTCCAAGAAACCAAAACCATTCATTTTTTTCCTAGCTCTCCTAACCAAATGAACCTATAACACAATCTTTGGATCCTTTCCAACACTCCTTTGGGTATCCATACGAGCAACATCTAGTAAACTCGAATGGCTTCTAAGTTTGCTTTCACTAATACTAGTTGACCTCTTCTAGATAGCCCATGATTACACTAAGTATTTAGTTTTTTCTCCACCTTTACCTTTACTGATTTAAATTATAAATCTATTTTATTTTTAAAATTTTATTTATTTATTTTTAATATATAATTATTAGTTAATAACCATTTATACTCCTAACATATATTAATCATAACTTTATTGTTAGTATTGAAGTCATTAGGAGATTGAGGGCAAATAAACAACTAAGAAATAAACCATTCAGAGAGCGTATTCAAAACATGACATTTCTAAGTATTATTATAGGAACTAAATATTAAGTTATCTAGAAAAAATACATTAATAGTATTATATCACTATTTAACATACATTTCTAATATATTACGCAAAATAGAGGGGCTAAGTTATATATGATTTAGAACTATGGTTATAAACAATAACATTAAAAACTTTACAACTCTTTACTAAAATTTCCAACTCTAGTTATTACAATTTTTTTACGTGATCATCATTTTATAAAACCCATTAAATATTATGAAGCATTTAGTAACAATTTCGTTGGTTTATTTTGTAATATATTGTTGAGATCAAATATGTGGGAGTTGGCTCTCTTAGAGGGGTGTATGAAGTGATTTGAGGAGTTATATATATTAAAAAATTAAATTAAAATAATTAGAGATAGTGATATAATAGTAGAGTTTAAATATTTCATTAAATTATTTACAAAAGTGAATGGTTATATGGGACATCAAAATTTTGTAATGGTTTGATCGTTACAGCACAAAACGACATATAATAGGTAAATAATTTTTTTTAAAGCATTAGGACAATAACATTGACAATAAAGTTATAGCGATTCAACTCGATGATATCACAATGAATGAATTTCACGCGACACATAAACATAAGAAGCATCGCAGATTAGCACATCATGAAGCTTGAAGCAATTTTTCAAGCATTTAATCAGATAAAGAATATAAATGACTAACTCGCCCATCCCACCCTGCAAGGTTATGAACTCTAGGAAACATAAGCCATGCTCAAGCCCAGGTTCCCATCGATTTTGACTATTTAAGGTCTTAGAGTTGGCGATCGTTCTGAGGAACAAGGAGGTGTCTACATCACACCCAACACAATCAATTCCAAGCTGACTAAGATAAATAACACCATCAATGATTAACGAGGCGCAAACACATTCTAATAAACTGTCACATGTAACATAAAATTTCATGGCGAGCTAAAAATATAATATCAATAATCATTCGTTACAATACATTTTCATGGCGCAAGAAGTAAACAACCAACAACCAATCATTATATTGTCCTTTCAACGTGCAAGAAGAGAAATCTAAACATTATACCATACTTCACTCAATACCTTAAATTTTCAAGCATGCAAGAGATAACTGAGTTTAAAACTGTCATTCATAAATAACTAAGTAAACTAAATAACTAAACATCTAGAACTATCATTCCATACAATAAATTTTCATGCATGCAAGAAATAAACTGAATCCAAGAGAACATGCGTTGACGCCATCATTTCATCATTTGTGCAAGAGTACCCAAGCCCCTTTTTCCAAGGCGCAAAGGAAACTAATCATATACTGACACGGGTTAAGGTGCGATGGGATCAACTCTAACTCAATCAACCATATTAATTGGCAATGTGTAATGGTACTCTAGCTGTCACCTAACATACATAACATTTAATGACGCAGACAAATGTTGTTGATCCATCATTCATAATAAAGTCAAAGGCACACATAAGTCTAATCACTCAATCCCTTAAATAACGTTGTACGAGAAGTCACAAGGTAATATTCATAATTTAATATTAATAATCATTTAAAAACAATGAATTTAATCATTCTTTATAACTATTAAAATGTTTTCCAATAACATTTTCACAAATTAAATATTAAAAAGGTTCCTAATAAAAATTTCAAAAATTAAAAGCGAAAAAAACATAATTTTTCTTCAAGTAAGTCTTGTGATTTTGCTACATAACCATATCATTATCATTGATAAGGTTTTCACTCCACATGTTTTCAAAAAACATTCTCTTAAAATATGCTCCTATTCTATAATAAGTGGAGGTGTGTCGATAAGGGCATCTCATTCTCACTCTCCATTCCCACATACAACATCATTTTTAATGATTTCACCCTTATAAAGTACTCTCCTTGTAACCTCGGATTCATACAATGTGTGCTATTCATGTAAACTAACTTTTCCTTATTCAAGCTCAATCCATTACTCTTGGTTTTCTTAATATTTATATAATGTGTGCTATGATTGTAAATTGGTTTATTTTTCTTTTTAATATCAATCAATTTATCTTTTAACTTATTGAAATGACAACCTTCCAAATATTTGATAAAAAGAACTAGCTATCTACAATGCTAATTAAAATACTATATGAAAAATTAACGTGGTAACCCTGGGAAGATCCCCTCCATTAATTAATTTTGTAAGTTGGTTATTATGCACATACATCCAGAAACATATGAGGAAAACATACCTCCCCTATGTGAATGTTAGGAAGATCTAAACATAAATCAACTGCCGTAAATAAAGGATGCATTAATGATAACTTAGACAACTGTTCTTTAACCAAGCCCTTCCTTTAGAAAAATAAACTAACAAAAAAATCATAAATGAAACTCTAGGTTTTAGTGCCCCATACTCCTTGAGGTACACCCCTAACCAGCAGGAGTGGCACTGTGAATTTGCTGAGGTGGGAGGTAATCTTACCGGGAGACCACTTCCTTACGTAGAGGAAAAAGAGACTCTCTATATGTTGAGGATAGGTTGTCAAGTTGAGGAAGATTGTCAAATCGTTGGGGAAAAGAAATGCAGAGATGTAATTCGAATTGTTGAGGCCCCATTCGATCTCTGGGTGAATTACATGCTGGGGTAATGGTGAAATGAAACACAGAGAGGTATTATGAATTGGTGGAGGATCCATTTGATTTCTGGGTGGATTACATGCTGAGGAAAGGACAATATATGCGTTGAGCAGAGACGAAATGAATCGTCGAGCAAAGAAATAATAAAAACGCTTAGCAGAGATAAAACACAGTCCATCTAAACTCAACACGTAGGAAGTATCACCTTCTTGGTTTTGTCCTTGCTAGGTAATAAAAATAAAAGACAAAAATGACAAAATTTTGTAAACCAAAGATCATAAGACATAACACCGATATTATGAAGACCAGGTGGTTGTGCTACTCGATTAACCAGGGCCATATAATCTAAAAACAAATACTACAAATTTATATAAATTTCTTTACAAAATCCAGTGAACTTACAAATGGAAATTCGAGCAAGGTACAACTTTCATCTGGTGCTTCTTTGGCATCACAAAGAGATGCTCCTACTATTTTCAAAGAGAACCATCAGACAAAACAGAGAAAAAGGCTCATTAAAACAACCTTAACAACAATTGTAACACAACAACACAAATATAAAGTAGCAACGAGCTTCAAGAAAAAAAAGGGATGTGCAGGGATGTGGAGTTCAAAACGCATTCTTCTTGTTCTCCCGCAGGCCTACTCTACAACAGATCCAAGGGAACTTTAGGTTATACAGGCACAATCTGTAGACACGGGCATGCGACTACATTTGACCCTTTGACTTCAAAAATATTGTAGCCTATCTTGAAGGATGTTGTAACACCTATAAATCAATCATTCACTGAATACTATTTTTCAAGTGATCAATTATTTATTTAATATATGTATGCCTAATTAAAAATACCCTCTAAACAGACTCCAAATACTGGTTGGCAGACTAACAAATGATTAAAATCCACTGAACACTAATCACCACCTATCCACTTGCTTTGCTGGACATAACCATATTAAAAGACTTAATAAAAGGATTACATTCTGGGTTCTCCCATTCGAAATGATTGTAAAAATGATGAAGGAATGTATTACAACCCAAGTAATAATTATTTTTCATATCAGTGATGGAAATATATAGCAATAAGACGTTACTACACATTACATTACATCAGTCGATAAACGATGAGTCTACGGATTGAACACCTTGAGCAGAAGGGTTGCAGGGAGGATTAAGAAGGTCAAGCGAGGAACCACTCAAGGCAATGAGGGTTATACATGCATTTCTAATAATTTTTTTTTATTAAATAACTGAACAATTTTATTTCAATGAAAAGAACAATCTCAATTGAAATTACCAACTTAACCCATAATCCATTAAATTTTCATCAATAACTGAATCCACATATAATATTCTAACTAATATATCAATGAAAAATTTTACACCTGCGTACTGTAACCGAAGGCGAAGAATTTGAAGTGGTTGCCCTGCACTCGCGCTCCGTCCAACTCCTACTTGCTAACCGCTGAGACCTCACTGATACCTCCCAACCAATGCTAGGGCTACTCTTCTCCCCCCTGAGCTCGTCCCCGAGCTGCAAAGGGGCCACACACACAAACCAATGAAAAATATTTTCTGACTCACCTCGCAAGGTCTATCTACCACTCTCTATTCGAGTTGGGTATCCCAACTCCCACAAGAAAAATCAGTCAAGAGTAAAATCCAACAACATAGCCTTATGCATACCAGACGTGATCCATTCCCCTCCTTTGCCATTTATTTTATAGAGTTTTCTTAGTAACTATTTTCCAAATGCACATTAAATTATTTTTATTAAATTTTCATTAGGAATATTCTCCCTCGTACACTTGTCACCCGATCCCTTAGTTTCACCAGAAATTCATTTAATTAAGTAAATTAATTTTCCAATTTCCCTCACCCACCTAAAAGCGTTCCTAAAAACACTCCTCGATGTCCCTTTATTCCCTCACAATGCCTTAATGACTGACACCTTTCTTAAATCTTAGTTGAGTTCATTTTAGGAAAGTTCTCTATACTAGATTCCTTCTATGTTCCACATTCCTTTTGCAATTACTTTCCCCTTTTTGTCTAAGTTCGAATTTAACAAGTTTAGCACATAAAGAACAATTAATACGTTTTTTAATAATTTAATCCTCCATTAATTTTTAAATTTAATTTTTACCCCCACTTTCTTCATCCCCCCTTTATTAATTGCTTAATTAATTTTTAGTTCTCATGTCCTACTTAGACCTAGGCTTTAAATTCAACTAGCCTTAGCAAATGTTTTTTTAAGGGAAATTTTAATAATTTTTTTTTACTTTGCTCAAGCAACAATTATCTTAAGGCTGACCAGGTCAAAATGAGATATTATTTTCTAGGTACCTAGGTTCATTGACTCACTAGTGTTAACAACCATGATGTGCCCTTGAAGACACACTACATGCTCCAAGGGTGCCACTCGCCTTTTGAATGATTTTTTTAGACGTTTTCCCTTGGAGTCAATACTATGTTGGGTGACCTTGTGGATGACTTAGGGCCTCTAAGGAATAAGGACCATACCTTATTGTGCATCCTTTAGAATCTTCATGAGCGACTGTCTCAGTCTGCCCTCATGGCATCATGGATCTCTCGAACTAGGTAATTGTTAACCTATAGTTTGAGCCACGACGAGTGTGCTAGTAGGCTGTGGCAGGGTTGTTGCCACACCTATCCCTCAATATCTATGGTTGCCGTGTGTAACCCCTTTATTGCCAATGTGAGTCTGATTAAAAAGAAACTGTTAGCTTTCATCCATCAATGAAACATGTCAACGATCCAAAATCAACATCATAATATACCAATCATATGTCACATATGAATAACATAAATACTCAAACCATAAAAATTCCACTCCCTAACTTGATTTGGAGTCCAAGGAGGTCCATCGATGCTATCGACATCCTCAATCCATCTAGAGTCCTACACACTCAGAAGAAACCAGTCAATAGCACACATCGATACAAATATAATCAAATAACATATCATCATATCCACAACATCATAATCTATAATCAAAACAATCAATCATATAATGAACCGGATCACTTGCATGCAAGTGTCCTCAAAGACTAAGTCCCATTAGGTGTGCGCAAGAGCAAGATATTACATACACCCCCTCTTTTTTTAAACTTTGTCCTGAAGTTTCACAACATACAAGTGTATAAATAAAGTATCTGACAATATCTAAATGTCTAGCCATCAAACAAAAATGGAAACTATTGACGCATATCATATGCGTCCTCCCAAGTAGTCGAGTGCATTCTATAATTGTCCCACTGGAACTTGACCTGATCGACTATTCGACATCGTAACTGTCGAATACGATGGTCCAAAATGTGTATCATCTCCGTCGTTAGTGCACCCTCTTCTGATACCTGCAAAGAACACATGTCAATCACATGTGTAGGATCACTAACATAATGTCCCAAAACAGATACATGAAAAACATCGTGCATACACCTCAAAGAATCAGGTAAGGCTAGTCGGTAGGCCATGAGCCCCTTGCTTTCCACAACCTCAAAAGGTCCCATGAACAAAGGAGAGCGTTTAGCACCCTTTCCAAACTTTATTTAACTCTTGTGTGGTTTCACCCACAACAAGACTCGATCACCAAATTCATAACTACGGTTGAAACGATGCACATCGACATAACTCTTCTGTCGATCCTACGCTTCCTTGATCCTTTGTCTTATTGTTTTCATTTGATCTTCCATTTCTTAGATCGATTCTAGTCCTACCAGGACCCTATCATCAAGCTGATCCCAACTCAAAGGCGCCTGACATGGTCACCCATAAAGAAACTCGAATGGCGACATCTTAATGGTTCTTTGATAACTGTAGTTGTATGAAAATTCTACCAGTGGAAAGATCTCTTCCCAACTCTTTTGTTGGTCCATCATGTACATATGCAACATGTCCTCCAAGATTTGGTTTGTTTGTTTGGTCTACCCATCTGTCTCCGGGTGATATGCGATACTAAAATTAAGTTGGGTTCCCAAGGCCTCTTGGAAAATAGTCCAAAATCATCCTGTAAACACCAATCCTCGATAGGATATGATCCTCTTAGGCACGCCATGCAACCTCAAAATATCACTAATGAAAACTCTAGCTATGTTAGGTGCCTGATACGTCATATGTATAGAGATAACATGAGCACTCTTTGTCAGAGTGTCAACTACCACAAAAATTTTGTCGTGTCTCCTTGATGTCAGCGACAATCCAACAATGAAGTCCATAGAAATGACCTCCCATTTCGATTCCAAAATAGCGTGTGGTTATAGTAATCCTGCTGAATGTCTATGTTAAACCTTTAATTATGGACATTCTAGAAATCTTGACATAAGAATAAGGGTTTAAGGTCTGTCCTCATCTTCGTGGCTCCCGGATGAGCCATGTACACTGCTCTATGAGCTTCATTTAAGATAAAACTTCTCAACTAGTTGTTGGGCCGTACATAAATCCAGTTATTATATCTCATTAATCCGTCATTTTCCATAGTGAATACCTCAAATTTTGGTACCAACATGGTGTTTTGTCCGATAAATTCCTTAACCTCTTTATACCATTCATTGTCGCGTTGTAAAGTTAGAATATTTTCATGTAGATTCATATGAAGAGGCATCACCGAAAATATGCGTGGTATTTGAATCAATGCATCAACCACTCTGTTCACTATTCCTTTTATGTAGGTAATCTCGAAATCGTACTCGCTAAGCAGTTCCAACCAACGCCTTTGTCTCGCGTTCAAGTTTCTTTGAATAAAAATGTGTTGTAAACCACAGTGGTCCATTTTAGTTCGAATTTTCTTCCAATAAGGTAGTGTCTCCACACTCTTAGGGCATACACAATGGATAACAACTTCAATTCATGTGCCACGTATTTCTCCTCATTCTTTCTTAACTTTCTCGAGATGTAAGCGACCACTTGACCATCTTGCATCAAGACTCCACCTAAGCCTTCCTTGGATGTGTCAGTGCATACCAAGAAGTCCTCGTCCATGTTAGGGAATTTTAGTATCGCGGTCATCGTGAACATCTCCTTGAGCCTTCGAAATGCTTCGATGCATTTCTTGGTCCATACAAACTTCTTTTTCTTCTTCTGCAATTTCGTAATCGGATTTTCTATTTTCGAAAAACCCTCAACGAACCATCTATAATATCCCACTTAACCCATGAAGCTACGCACTTCTAGGAAATTTTTCGGTGTAGGCCATTCCATAATATCCTCGACCTTCGTTGGATCCATAGTGATACCTTCGTCAGAGATGACTTGCCCTAAATAATGAATCTTCGATTGATAAAACGAGCATTTCGATAGTTTCCCAAACAATTTGTTCTCTTGTAGACAATGTAGTACCAAGCGCAAATGTTCGTCATGTTCTTCCATCGTACGAACTCTTAATGTCCAAACCTTGTCTTAAAGTCGGTCTTAGGAATGTGTTCCTCCTTGATCCGTAACTGGTGATACCTTGATCTCAAGTCAATCTTTGAAAACATCGTCGCGCCCTTCATATGATCAAACAAATTATCTATCCTTAGCAATGGATACTGGTTCTTAATCGTTTCCTTGTTCAATTGACAATAGTCAATGCAGAGTCTCCATGACCCATCCTTCTCTGTATGAAAATAACAGGTGCCCCCCACGATGACACACTTGGATGTATAAGTCCTAGATCCAACAACTCCTTCGGTTGCATTTTCAACTCCTGTAACTCAGGGGTCGACATCTGATAAGGCATTCTTTCTATCGGTTTAGTTCCCAGTTTTAGTTCGATGGTAAATTCCAATTGCCTCTCAGGCATCAACCCTGGTAACTCCTCTGGGAATATGTCTTCATACTACCAGAAGGTTTTCTAGTCCTTTCGCCACACCCTTTTTGTTCCACTCCAGGATCACATATAGATTTCATCCCTTGAGCATGATCTTTCATAGTTGTAGGGAAGATATTAAACTTATGGAAGCTCCTTGGTTCCTACATACAATCACACATCTTTATTCCTCATCATTGACCAAACTCAACCATTTCATCTTACAGTTGAGTATCGCCTCATGCGATTCCAACTAGTCCATACTGATCATGACATCATAAGATCTTAAGATTGTGACGTACAGGTTGGCCTTTGTGAAAAATATCCCAATTTAAGGCTACAACTCGTAACCCTTCCTCCAACCTTTTGTTTGGCTCCCGAAGCCATTTATACAAGGCTAAACTCATCTTGTTTGATTTCCTTTACCTTAATTCATTTTAGCACTGCACCAGAAATAAAGCTCTCTGTAGCACCTAGATCTATCAAAATACTAAAGGTCTAGTCAACGATGGTACCCGATGTCTCGAGCACAATAGACTGGTGCTCAGCCTGGTGGTTATTCACTGCTACATGAATCTAATGGGCCTTGCCCAAATCTCCTATGGTAGTGTGCCCGACTGATCCAGTTGCTCTGGCCCTCTCAACTAGGAAGTCACACTGGTAATGTGGCTCTCCACATTTCCAACTCCCAGTATTCATTCTAGTACTCCTGGTCCCCAAAGTAGAGGCTCATGGTCCATTGGTCTGAAACCCTAGTCTGTTTTACTGAACAACCTTGAACTGTTGTTGCTGCAGTCGACGCTGCTACTAGTGCTGTGGTCCTTTGTAGGGAGTATGTTATTGAGGTGTCGGTCACCATGGTGTAGTGAATGTGGATCCTCTTGGAGTGCCTCGATACCCTGGTGGATGTCTAGTTGGTGTTTGATGCTGTTGCGCACTAGATGTTGCATGTCCTATCGGTCTCATAGGAGTCCTTCTTTGACCCCCACTGATGAGATCCTCCTCAGCTATGAGGGCCTTCTGGACAACATCGTGCAACGTTTGAGGCATCAGAATCCTCAATTTCGCACGAATGTTGTTAAGGATGAACATGAACTTGTTGACCTTAAGCTTCTCGGTATTCAGGTGTGGGTCATACCGAAGCATCTCCATAAAACAAGGCTCGTACTCGGGCACTATACAACCTCTCTGTCGTAAGGCGTTGAACTCATTGTTATGACACTCAATGAATTGCTCAGACAGATACCTCTCTCAGAACCGCTCCTCGAATGGTTCTCATGAGACTTTTTGACGACCATGTTCAGTTGC
>JZKD02S2288426.1:40588-54794 GCA_000966675.3 Picea glauca
TCATTAGGAATATTCTCCCCCGTACACTTGTCACCCGATCCCTTAGTTGCACAAGAAATTCATTTAATTAATTAAATTAATTTGCTAATTTCCCTCACCCACCTAAAATCGTTCCTAAAAGCGCTCCTCGATGTCCCTTTATTCCCTCACAATCCCTTAATGACTAACGCCTTTCTTAAATCTTAGTTAAGTTCATTTTAGGAAAGTTCTCTATACTAGATTCCTTCTATGTTCCACATTCCTTTTTCAATTAATTTCCCCTTTTTGTCTAAGTTTGAATTTAGCAAGTTTAGCACATAAACAATAATTAATCCTTTTTTTTTAATAATTTAATCCTCCATTAAGTTTTAAATTTAATTTTTACCCTCACTTTATTCATCCCCCCTTTATTAATTGCTTAATTTATTTTTAGTTCTCATGTCCTGCTTAGACCTATGCTTTAAATTCAACTAGACTTAGAAAAATTGTTTTTAATGGAAAATTTTATAATTCTTTTTTTTACTTGCAAAAGAAACAATTATCTTAAGGTTGACCAGGTCAAAATGAGATATTGTTTTCTAGGTACCTAGGTTCATTGACTCACCAGTGTTAACAACCGCGACGTTCCCTTCAAGACGCAGTACGTGTTCCAAGGGTGCCACTCACCTTCATTCGTGTTTCATTTATGCGACATGCCCTTCAAGACGCACTACGTGATCCAAGGGTGCCACTCACCTTTTGACTTATTTTGATAGACGTCTGCCTTTAGAGTCAATACTTCTTCAGGTGACTTTGTAGGAGACTAAGGGCCTCTAAGGAATAAGGACCCTTCCTTATTTTGTGCCCTTTAGAATCTTCATGAGCAATTATCTAAGTCTTCCCTCACGATATCATGGATCTCTTGAACTAGGTAATCATTAACCTATAGTTCGATCCATGATGAGAGTGCTAGTAGGTTGTGGTAGTGATGCTGCCACACCTCTTCCTCACTATCTCTAGTTGTCATGTGTGACCCCTTTACTCCCAATGTGAGTCCGATTAGCAAGCAATCATCAGCCTGCATCCATCAATGAAACATGTTAGTGATCCAAAATTAACATCATAATATACTAGTCATATGTCACATATTCAGTAACAAAAATAATCAAACCATAAACAATGCACTCCTTGACTCGATCCAGAGTCTAAGGAGGTCCATCGATGTCATCAACATCCTCAATCCATCCAGAGTTTTGCACACTCAGGAGAAACCAGTCAATAACACCTGTCGATACAAATATAATCATATAATGTATCATCATATCCAGAACATCATCATAATCCATAATCGAAACAATCAATCATATAATGAACCAAATCGCTTGGATGCAAGTGTCCTAAAAAAAGTCCCAACATGTGTGCATAAAAATAGGATGTTACAAATTTGCATTTTATGTAATGTTTTCTAAGAGATTAAAGTAAGAGAATAAGATAACATGAATATAGTCTCAACCATTTTCTTCTCGCCCATAACATTTTCTCAACCAACCTTGCTATACCTCCCACTAGATCCTCCTAAAATGATAATTCATAGTCTCCGATATGGAAATTCAACGTCTCTTTGATTTGTGAGTATGTTACACAACATAGAAGATTGTGCTAGTTAATTTATACCTCCCATCTTCATATTCTAGCATAACCTTATGTCTCATGGTTCCTAGGGTTGTCCCCATCTTCTTGTTTCACATCTAAACATGTGTGAGTTGGTTCTTAGTTGTGCAATTACTTGGTTATATTAAGTTTAATTTTCACTTTGATCTCTTCAAGTGTGTTGAATTCATCTATGTAGTTTTCTTTTTTCTTTGGCATGTTTTGTCCATTTTCCTTTTTTTGTAGTACTCTTGTACATGAATTTTCAAGACTTTTTTCACTATTGGGCATCTTTTTTTCTACTATATCCCACTCTTCAAAATCAACATTTTCTCCATTGTTAGTTGCCTTCTTTATTGATCATTTTCAACTCATATTCTTTTTTTCTACTATGTCCCACTCTTCAAACTCGACATTTTCTCCATTGTTAGTTCCATGCTTTCTTCATCATTTTCAACTCATATTCATTGATTTTAATTGGAATCTTATTGTTTTCCATGTTGGGATTTTTTTATCTGTACATAATCAATTTTCTCAATTCCTCCATTTCTATTGGGTTATAGTCTTGTTTTAGTTAAGAGTATCTCATAAGTGGTGTTTCTATTTACTCTTAAAAACAACTTGCTATCAAGTGTTTTTTTCTTTTTCTTTTTTCATGGTTTTTCAAGGCCTTTTTGTCTATTGGGCATATTTTTTTCATGTATATCCCACTTTTCGAACTTGGCATTTTCTCCATTTTTAGTTCCATGCTTTCTTCATTAGTTTCAACTCATCATTGATTTTAATTAGAATCTTATCGTTGTCCATGGTTAGGATTTTTTATCTATACATAATCAATTTTCTCAGTGTCTTCAATTGTATTGGGATATAGTTTTGTTTTAGTTAAGAGTATCTAGTAAGATGTACATTTCTTTTTACTCTTGAAGGCAACTTGTTATCAGATGTTTTTGCACTTGCTAGAATTGGTTCCATTTTTTCTAGGAAATACTTGGTCCCCATACTTCACATCATAAAGGAGTATTGGGGTTATGAGCATTTGAAAGAGGAGACACAATATATGTTAATCCCAAACCTCTATTGTTTTACATCTATTTTGAAATGGGAAGAATGTTTTCCACCCTCCTTGTAGTCATTTTCTCATGCATGCATCCCAACTTCGCCTCTCATTAAAACCAAGTCCCAAATATTCATAGTTTTTAGTTATTTATAGTGGTTTTCCTCTGAAGATGATTTATGGATGTTTTACTCTTTTTTTGAGTGAAAAGACTACTATTGTATATTTTCTCGTGTTCATGTTCATCTGAACCTCCTCGTAGAAGGACTCCAAGGCTTCTCAATAATCTTGTAGGTTGCATAGTGTCCTAGTTGTTAATGTCTTATCATTTGCATACATCAAAATGTTTATGATAATCCCCACTATATTCACCCCTCTGTCTTTCCCATTTATTGATTCTTCTCACTTATCTATGTAAAGGAAAAATAGCATGAGGGAGAGAGAGAAACCTTGCTTCACCTTGATGTCACTATGGAAGTTCTTTGAGAGACCCTTTGAAGTTTTGATTTTAGTTTTCATATGAAATGTGTATTGTTGCTCTCCAACAATTCAAAATCCCAAATCTATCAACTTATCTCATATTTTCCCCTTAATATGACGTCGTTTTGAAATTAACAAAACAACACCATAATTCTTTATTTTTATTATTCGAAATATTTTCTATTATATGTTTAAGTATGGGACAATGATCCATATCAACAAAGTCCTTTAGCTCAAAACAAACTCGTCATTCAAGTCTTTACATTTTTTTTCTTCTATCCATCATTCAATTGTTTACATTTTTTCCTTCTATTTATTTGTTTACTTTTTTCTCCATAATTGCTAAATATTTTTTCATAATCATTTTAATGAATTTAAATACAACATAATATTCATTCAATTCTTTACATTTTTTCCTTCTATTTATTTGTTTAATTTTTTCCATAATTGCTAAATATTTTTTTATAATCATTTTAATATATGCTCACGATACACAAAATTAAAAAAGTCAATTCTTAAAACATGTTGAATGACTACAATGTATTCAGCTCCACCTTTTAAATATTCATTCATGGGTTTGCAAGTAGTCTTCACCTTTCAAACATTCATTCATTGGTTTGGCAACTTATCTTCACCTTTTAAATATTCATTCATTTACTTGGCAAGTTGTCTTACTATCAGAGAGATGGAAGTAATAAATTAAAAAAATAAAAATATATTATATTTTAATAATAAATAAAAATATATAAAATAATATTTTAAATAGAAAAAAAATATCATTAAATTTTTATAATATAAAAATAAAATTAATTTTTCAATATATTATTTATTTATTTATAAAAATATTTATATTTTATTATTATATATCTAAAATTATTTATTTATTTATAAAAAAACTTATAATTTATCATTACATATTACATATGTTTTTAATTTTAATACTCTTGAAACTGACCAATGTCCAAAATAAAAACTACACCAGATTATGTTTATAATGAAACATAAACTTTGGGAATTATATAATTTCAAAAAATAAAACTTTGGAAATTATATAATTTCTACTTAAAATGAAACATATTATATATTATAGTAGAATATTCCTCCAAATTAATAACTAATAAAAACAAAAGTATAGGTCTTAAACATCAATGGATAGCTTGTCAAACATATTTATTTTTATATACTTTCCATATGCTAGCTTCCATTAACAAAATTGCTTCTGCTACAACATGTAGCTATCTAAAGTCATGATGGATTGACCTCAATTCTTTTGCCCTCTTCCGGGACAAGAATCCTTAAAAGCTACCCAGAAGGAAAACTTAGCATCAAGTCTACACCATATTATGCTCATAATTGTTCCATAGTTAACTTAGAAAATTATACAGTCGCTACACTAAATGATAAAATATTATGCCCAATTGGTAGAAGATTCTTCCTTCCAACTAACAAAAAACCATAGGTCATAAACACAAAAACCATACGTCATAAACACTATTTTTTCTATTTGGATTCATTAATAGGTAGCAATGAATTGCAGGTTAGATAGGTTTCATTTCTGTACATCTCTGTACAAAAAACTTCCACATTACATCGATGCGGATCACCGTATTGAATGAACACGTTCATGGTGGGACGTATATGCTAAATGCAAGGCAAATGCTTATTGAAATTCTTGATGGCTCTACCAAACAACAGAAATGATTGTTCATTCGACCTTGAAACTATCCAGCACACTCTTTCCCTTTAATCCCTGGCTCCAGAAAGCTCCCCAAAACTCTTCAAATTTATATCCTCTATACACAGCCGGCCGCTGTTCATCCACCATGGTGCTTGCAGGAGCTATAAAAGCCTCGACTCCAGGATTATAGAAAGTGGGAATTGATATGCGTGAAGTGTACATATTCGTTACTGCTCGATGCTCGACGCTCCTAAATCTCCCATTGCTCACAACCTATTATTCAAATCACACACAAAACAAATTGAATCAATACTTAGAACTGAGATGAATGAATACCATCAAATTCTTCAACAGAGGGAAAACTATATAGATCTGCTCTTTATTTTTTCTCACCTGCAGCTGATCTCCCAAATTGACCACGAACGCGTTAGCTATGGGTTCTACAGCAACCCACTTTCCATTTTTTAATACTTGCAGGCCACCGACATCGCTTTGCATTAACACAGTGATGGCACATCCATCTGAATGGTTTGCTACACCAAGAGTAAGATCAGGGTTTGGGCATGAAGGATAGTAATTTATACTCATCAATTGGCTATGTTTTCCAAGAATTTTATTCAAGTAATCGGAATCTAGCCCTAGAGCTTCTGAGATTGCAGCCAGCAGCCTTAATATCAGCGCTCTCACCTCACCAGCGTACTTGCCCGCAATATCCCTGTAACAAAAGTTCAAGTCAAACCAGTTACACTTTTGCATAGTGGGTTAAGATGAATCAATTCTAGTGCTCTATGTCTTACATAATAGATAATTTTTTGCTGATTACCTGTAGGCTGCAGGTTTTTCAGGCCAAGAGCCGATGACTTCCTCCAGAGGATGACAAGGCTGCGTGAGATAGTCCACCCAGTTGAGAACCTTGTCTTTGCTAATATTGAAGCTTGTAGAAAGCCGGACTGGCTTCTTTATGTCCTCTGAGTAGAGGCATGCTCGGTCTTCCACGGGCATTTCGTAGAACTCTTTGGCTATCCCCATCATGCTTTTCATCACATTCTCGGGCACGCCATGATTCGCTATCTGATATCAACAAAAAAAAAAATATGGTCACTCAGATATGAAACTTGCCCAGTTACTATATCAATATCAGCATATCAACAGAGAGGTATAGACTCAAAAGTCTGCAAGTCTGATAAAAAATCAACCAAAAGTATAAGCATTAACGGGAGGGAGAATTGCTGGTAAGGAATTGAGCTGTGTACCTGGAAGAAACCATCCTCTTCACATGCACGTCGAATTTCGTGGACTACTGTTGCTCTGTTGGGGCCATCGAGGTCTTTTAGGTCTACCACAGGGATGCTTTGAGAGGAAGAGATCTCAGACATCTGTGGGCGTTCATGGGGAGGCAGGATATATCTGTCCTGAACGTGAAGGTTGTTTATTCCATTGGACATGAGCTTCTCAATACTACTACGGAGCTGTTGGGTCTGCACATCCATTGTAGAAGACATCTCCCTGCAGTGCGGATGTGCAAATGTGTGATATGGATATCAAATTTCGGAATTTATAGGCTTTGGATTAACATTAGACCGGTTGAGGATTGAGATTTGTACAAAACCCAAGTGGCTCGTGAAGTTCTCATAAAAAATAATGAGATTGGTTTTTAATATAAGTCGTTTCACATCAATAATTTTTCAGAGATGCATTGACTTTGAGGATTGAGATTTGTCCCAAACCCAAGGGGTTTATGAATTTCTCTTTAAATATTATGAGATTGGTTCTTAATAGAGGTTGTTTCACATCGATAATTTTTAAAAAACCACTGTGGGGAAATACTTGGTGAAGGCATCTTTTGCATGTATTATTTATATTTTATAATGTCAAATGTACGGAAGTGGTGAACCAGTGTCATTGCTCATGGGCTTCTTCATTACCCTTTTACCCGATTCTAGTTGGTGAAGGAACCTTTTTCCCTGCGATTTGATTTTGGTTTAAATTAAGTTTCAGTGTATGAAAATGGTGAATCTAACATTGCTTATGGGCTCCATCATCACCATTTTCTAAATTGCACCGGAGAAAACACCAGAACAACACCACAACAATAACGTGATTTTTTAATTTAAAAAAAAACAATTAAAAAATTGATTTTTAATAAATTAAATAATAATGATAATATCTACAACAATAACATAATTTTTATTTAAAAGGTTTAATTATGATATATATTTTTTAACTTTTTATATATTTTTATTAACTAAAGAAACCATGTCACTCATGGAATATGGAAACATTGTTTTTTATTTCTTATTTGTCTTTACATAGTTTTCTGATAAATTAATAAATTATAATATATTAATAAATATATATATATATATATATATATTATATTATATGTTTTTCAAGCTTTTTTTACTCTTTGCATTAGAGGAGTAAATTCTCTTCAAATTTTGGGAGACTCAATGATTATTATTAATTGGGCAAGGAAATCACAATACTTATCATAATTTAGAGCTTCACTTTCTTCATGAGGAAGTATACATGATCATGTATGCTTTTGATATAGTATATGTCTGACATGTTAAGAGGGAATGCAACTTGGAGGCACATTCATTGTCTAAGCCTTCTGCTGGATTTGAAAATAGGAATGATGAGTATTTTGAATATTTTTACAAGCTCTTTATTGAAGACCCTCATCTTTTAGTTCTCACTTTTTAGCATGATTCTTCTTGTTTAGTGCTCTTTGTAGAAGGCTCATATTTTCATCACTTATTGTAATCAGTACTAGGCATGAATATTGGACAAGTTATATGTACTTTTGTTTCTTGAGTTCATGTACCTTTGTTCCTTGAGGTATCCTTGAGTTCTTTTTTTTAAGTTCTATAGTGGCATTCAATACATGGTTCCATGTATTAGAAATATTATTATATTCAAATTTGAGGAGAAATTGATTTCTAAATAATTATATTGAGTCATAGTAATGGTTAAGATGAGTTTCCTTGCTTTCTTAGACTTTAGAGGTCAAATTCCTACATGAAAATACATAGCTTAAGCACTATGGTGTCACACTTGTAAATTGTACTTATTTGAATGTGGTGTACACATGCTTTCAACTTATAAGAAATTTAAGAACAAATTATCCTTAGCTTAGTGACACATTATTATTATTATTAATTTAGTCTTCACTTAATTATATATTCTAATTCATAAAACTAAAGAAAATGATATAATTCTATTGGGGAATGGAATTCCTACTTTAAAAAGTTTTATGAATCCTTTGATGCCATGGACACCATTCAAAAGGAAGAAGTTTTTCTTTTAGAATACATAGAGTTTGGGGTTAAGTAATTTCCAAAAGAGAAATATAAGGACATCGAAGGCCACCAAACAAAAATATTAAAAATTAAAGGACCCATCCTCATTCCTCACATGGACAAGCACTTCAATTTAGTAATCAAGTAGGGTTTCCATAAACCTTGGACTCACAACCTCATCGTTCTTGTTTTCAAAAGAAGGGATAAAAGAATCCCTCTAATTATAGGACCATTATGATCAACCCCATTCTAGCAAGTTATATGGAATTATTATATAAAGAAGATAAATGTGTGGCTAAAAAGACACAAAAAGGAGCTAAAGGTTGGGTCAAATTTAGGAGATATCATTAAACTATGGAATACCTTGTTACGCTTATGATCATGGTGAAGGAGTGTTGCAATAATAAAACTAATCTCCCTTGTTGCTCTGTTGACTTTAGAAAATCATTTGACATAGTTCTCAAAACTAACCTTTGGAATAGATTAGAAGAGATAAAAATTACTTTCGAGTTACGAGTTTCAACAATAAGGTTCTATGAGAACTTTATTTCTAAGTTTAGGAACAATGAAGGCTGGTTAGAAGAAATTAATTGTAATATAGTAGTTAAGAATGAGTGTTCCCTATCCCCTACCCTTTTTGGCATATACATTGACAAGTTAGAGGTTGTTTGGAAGAAGTAGGTTGTGTTGGAATGAATTTAATTGGTATAGTCATCATCATTCTTCTTTATGTTGATGATAACGATCTTATGCAAAAGGAGTCCCTATGATATTCACAAGTAACTAAAAATTGTCAAGGATTTTTGCTTTATTTCAGGTGTGATTCTTAACACTGAAAAAACAAAGTTATGATAATCAAATCCAAAAAGATTACTTACATAGGTTTTGTGTATGACAACAATAGGTTAGAAGAAGTGACTTCATATAGATATCTCAGAATCAATCTTCATCACAAGCTTAATTAAAACTATAGCATTGGGAAAGGGATAAATAGAGGGTGGAAAGTTTATTATGGTCTTGAAGACAATTATAAATCAGTGAACCTTCAACTTTGAGCTTGAAGATTGAGATTTATTCAAAACCCAAATAAATTATAAAATTATCATTAAATATTATGAGATTAATTTTTAATAGAGTTCATTTTACATCAAATTAAGAGATGGATTGACTCTCCTTGCTGATTGAGATTTATCCAAAACCCAAGTGACTTTTGAAATTCTCTTTAAAAATTATGAGATTGGTTTTTAATATAAGTTGAATCACATTAATAATTTTTAAGAGATGGATTGATTTTGAGGATTGAGATTTGTCCAAAACCCAAGTGTCTTATGAAATTCCCTTATGAAATTCCGTATTATGAGTTTGATTTTTAAGTGACTTATGAAATTCTCTTTAAAAATTATGAGATTGGTTTTTAAGTGACTTATGAAATTCTCCTTATGTTGTTGGAAAATACCATGGTATGCCAAAAGGCTATGGATGTATTCCCATAAAAATGAACAATTTGATCCCCTTCATATGTTTTATGAAACTCAAAACGACTGGTTGTGGGAGATGAATGTAGTTTATATAACACTTGTGATTTAAATGTTGACTTCTTCAAATAATGACACCCTTTTATAGATAATATCTTCATTTTCCAAGTGTATCTCTAATATGCATGTGGTTCCATTTTGATGCAGACCCCCTTACTCTACCTTGGGGCTGCGCGACCTCCCAGTCAAGGATCTTAATCTCCTCGACCTGGATTAGCTCCTCGAGACCTTATTGGTCTCAAACTAAATCAAACACAGGTCTTGTTATTACCCAAGGCACAGGTCATATGGTACCCACCTCGCTCTGGTCTAATCACCTTTCGTTGTCCCTCAGGTTTTCACAATCATGATCTAATCGTTACCAATTTTCTCATTGATCGATAGTCCACAATGATTGTGGGGCACTAACATGCTCACTCTTTATCGGAGGACTCAATCTTTGCAATAAAAAAAGTGCTCACCCAACCTGGTCTAATCGTGGCCGTTGAAACTCCAATCCGACGAGATCAATGGCACGCTCACTAATTTTACCTCCACGCTCTGCAATGGTTCCCCATCGTTAATTTTTCGTTACACATATCAATGAACACAAACTCCTTCAGCTCTTCGGGCTTTAGAAGTTTCAAACCTTCCGCCTTCGCCTTCTCTCCGAGTGCTTTTGCCTGGAGCTCATGATCTATTGATGCGTGTCCTTCAGGATCTAACAGTCACAGTTCACTTCGGCTATTCGGGCTTCAAAAGTTTTCAACACCTGCACACTTGCTTTCTCCAGGAGTGTTTCCACCGGAAGTCGATATATTTCTGCCACGTGTTCTTCAAAACAGACAGTTGCAATGTACTTCATCCTTCGGGGCTTCGAGATTTTTTCACACTCCATAATTGAAATATTTCGAAGTGACCTTCCCTGAAGTCTCAGATCTGTTGAAACGTACCTCTTGGCGACCAACGACTAGGATATACTTCGGCCTTTGGCTCTTCGACGATTTCTCTTTCTCCTTATCTACAAAACTTCTGAAGTGCTTCTGCTCCGGAGTTGTATATATTATGCCACCTGTCCCCCCTGGATGATGGGTGGTTCTTAACCTCTTCGGGACTTCAACAAATTCCTCGCTCTTGTGTGCACACAACAACTTAAAACTCGTGTGCTTTTCCCAGATCCAATGATCTGGAACAATCTCACTCCCTCCTGGACGGATCGTGGTGATAACTCATGAAACCTTCAAAGCTTCACTCCCTTTGAATATTTCTCCCACTATCTCTCTTGAGCTTTATTTCTCGAACCCTTTAACTCCTTAGAGGGTTACTCTAACACTTAGTCAAACTTTGAATCTATGCACTTCTTGCAATAGATTCTTATGTAAGACTTAGCTTCTTGCGGGCGAATGTGTACACCTTGCAGCAATCCCTTTGCACTCCTTGCAAATGGAAGTTTCACGCTATCTCTTCTGAGCTTCTGAGTCGAAACAGACTCCGTCAATGCACTCCTTGCAGACTATATGCACACCTTGCATGAAATCAACGAAGAGAAACAATTTGAAACTTATTGCAATACTTCACAGTATCATATGCTCAATAACATAACTCATTCATTCATGGAAACATAAAATAACAAGGAAGAATTTAGCAAAAACAACTCCACACACATTTGGATCATTTTTCCTCTATTATTTTCATTTAATGTAAAAACGACTACAGATATGAAAAGAAACAATTAAAATTTAGCTATCTCCTAACAAATTTCCACTATCCTCCATGTTCAACAACCTCATTTGGGAGTATATTACTCCTACTTATCCCAGAGGGCTCTTAGGGTTCCCTTCGACTACCTATCTACTCCAGAAAAAAACTAACTACCACTTAAGTTCCATTACATTAAAGTCTAGGAGTGAAACTCCTAGATCACTCGTGATCATTCAGCGCCCAAGCGTTTTGATCTTCTTAATTTTTCAATCAGTTCAAAAAAAAATATTTGCAGGAAACGACAGCGTTAAGATTCTGAATTGATTCAAAGGCATGCTAAGGCAACGAGTTGTATCTCTATTTTTGCTTGCTTACAATGCTCCTGCATCATACTCCCCTGGACAAAAATTCATGGACCCATTTCCATGAGCTCCTGCACTGATTTTACATGCCTCTGGATATCAACTTCATTTACCCAACTGGAATCTTCTACTGGGTGTCCCTTCCACTTTACCAAATACTTAAGGTATGTCTTTCTCCTGGTCTTATTGCCAATCCTGTGATCAATGATCTTCTCCATCTGTGGCTTTTCTGCTACAGGCATCTTCTTCTCCCACTGAATCTCTTTCTCATCTTCTGATTCTTTCACATCGTCTTCCATGTAAGGATACACATCTGAAACATTGAATATGGGTGATATGCCCACATCCTTTGGCATCTCTATCTCATAAGCATTGGCACCAAATTTCTTTAGGATCTTGCATGGTCCTATATTTTTTAGCTTCAACTTGTTGTATGTCCCCGTTGGGAACCTTTCCTTTCTTAGGTGTGCTAATAATTGATCTCCCACTTCAAACTAAAATTCTCTTCTATTCTGATTCGTTCTACATTTATATTTTGCATTTCTGTTCTATAGCTTCCCCTTGATCTGATTATGAAGCTTTTGCATTTCTGCAATGAAGTCTTCTTCTCCAGCGCTTCTGAATTCACTCTGCTCCAGATCTCTCAATTCTGACACTCCTCTTGGCTTCATTCCATACACTATCTAGAATGGATTTTTTCATGCACTTATGTTCACTGAGTCATTGTATGCAAACTCTGCTTGTGATAGAATTTGATCCCACTGGTTATGATGTTTAGTGACCAAACTCCTCAACAAATTTCCCAAGCTTTGATTTACCACCTTTGTCTATCCATCTGTTTGAGGGTGATTTTATGAACTGAAAGACAGTTCTGTCCCCAGGTTCTTCCATAATGTTTTCTAGAAATGACCAACAAATTTAGTGTCCCTATCTGAGACAATACTCTTGGGAAGCCCATGAAGTCTCACAACTTCCTTGAAAAACAAATTTGCAATGTGTGTTTCATCATTTGTCTTCTGGCATGGGATAAAGTGTGCCATCTTTGAGAATCTATCAACAATAACAAATATGGAATCACTCCCCCTTTGGGTTCTTGGAAATCCCAACACAAAATCCATGCTTATTGCATCCCAAGGCCTATCTGGAATAGGTAGTGCCTGATACAATCCAATGTTTTGTTTCCTTCCTTTTGCATACTAGAAAATCTTACATTTGTTCACAAAATTCTCCACCTATTCTCTCATACCTAGCCAGTTGTATGAACTGTTCAACTTTGCAAATGTCTTGTCATGGCTGAAATGTCTTGCTATACCTCCATTGTGTTTTTCCTTTAGCATATTTTCTCTCATTGAGCACCTCTATATGCACAATTGGCAACCTTTAAACATCAATCCATCTTGAATCATACACTCTGTCCACTGGCTTCTATCTCCGAGCATAGGGTTTTCACATGCTTCTTTAAAATCTGGGTCGTCATGATACATATCCTTAAGATGTTCAAACCCCAAGGTCTTGACCTGAAATTCCTGTAGAATCAAACATCTCCTTCTCAATGCATCAACAACTTTGTTAGCATTACCAGAAATATTTTTAATGACAAAACTGAAATTTTGCATAAATTCTATCCACTTAGCATGTCTCTGGTTTAACTTCTCCTATCTGGTTATGAATTGTAAATCTTGGCTATCGTTGTACAAGACAAATTCCTTTGGAACAAGGTAGTGCCTTCATTTCTTCAAGGCTTGAATTATAACATACAATTCTTTATCATATGTGGATTACTTTCCCTTAGTATCATTCATCTTCTCACTTAAATATGCAACATGCCTATTATCTTGGCTCAAAACTGCTCCAATTGCAACTCCACTTGCATCACACCTTACTTGAAACGTATTCTCGAAATTTGGTAAGACCAAAATTAGTCATTCTGTTATCTTCTCCTTCAATATATTGAAACTTTTCTCAGATTCTCCTGTCCATTTAAAAGAATTGTGCCTCTTCTTCACTATATCCATCATCGATGCACAAATTTTGCTGAAATTTCTGATGAACTCCTGATAGAAACTCGCTAATCCATGGAAGATTCTCACTTCAAATATACTTCTTGGTGATGGACATTCTTTGATTAATTTCACCTTCTCTGGATCCATCTTCAATTCATTTGAAGAGATCACAAAACCCAAGTAAATGAGTTATGTCTTAATAAAAGAGGACTTCTTCAGATTAATCAACATCTTCTCCTGCTATAGTCTCCTCATCACCAATGTCAGATGTCTCAAATGCTCTTCTTCAGTTTGCCCGAAGACCAGTATATCATCCAGATAGAAAATCACAAAATTACCAATGAAATCTTTCAATACTTCATTCATTAGTATCATAAACGTACTTGGGGAATTTGTTAAGCCAAATGGCATAACAAGCCACTCATACAACCCCTCATTTGTATTAAAGGTTTTTTTCCACTCATCACCTTCTCTCATCCTTATCTGGTGATATCCACTTTTCAA